>JAFFZR010008582.1:0-24841 GCA_018397195.1 Lethrus apterus | reverse complement strand
TTATCTTACATTAAAATTTGAAACCTATGCAACTAATTAACTTATTATACCTTTTCAACTAATTTATCATTATCAGCTTGTAATTCATCTTGTTCAGATCTCAGTTGTGTAATGTAATGTTCCAAATTTTCAATTTCCGAGCGTAAATGCCTTTCTAAATCATTAACTGCAAATTTACGAGTGTGTGGAGGTGTTTTGCTTTCCATGGCATATAATTCACTTCTTAACTTTGATATTTCGTGGCATTTTTCTTTCATCTGATTACCTAGATTTTAAAAATATAATTTAAATGTACAAATAAATCTATTCATACATACCAAGTTTTCTTATTTTTTCTTTTTGTTCCGTATTTTCTTCCATCAAATCAACTTTTTCACATTTTTCAAGCTCCAGTTCTGAACGAAGCTTTTTTAACTCTCGCTCTCGTTCAACACGATTTTTTCGTGAATTAGGAGTTTTTAGGAAATCTTGTAATGGGCTCTGACATGTAAATGGTGAATCGCCAATATTTACGTGTGATATTACGGAATCACATTTTACTGATTCATTTATGGTGTTTTTAAGTTGAGATATGGTAACATTTGTGTCAGTGTGCTCTAAGAATGTTCTAATACTTAGTTGTATTTTGGATGATAAAATATCACATAATGGTTTTATTAATAATTCGTTTTGTTCAACCATACAACAATAATGCATCAATAATGAGCAAATTAATACAAAATCGTCATAAGAAGTCGTTTGTAAAATGTCGTCGTTGATATCCAAACCATAATTAGGATAATGTGAATGAATTAAATTTGTCAAGTTTTCCGAGATATTTTCTTGAAATATATCGGTGTTTGGAGCTCTACAAGTTTAATGATTAATACATAATATTGCAAATATTTTGACACTTACAAAAGATTAAGTAAACGACAGATAAATTCGCCATTTCGCAAAGTTTCTACATTTGTGATTGGATTTATCAATTTCAAACAATTTACCTATAACATGTTTTTTATATTCAAAGCAGAGTCCATTAATTTCATACGTACCCATTGTAATAAAACTTTTTCCCAGTCTTCATTACCCATTTCTTAGTTAAATAACCGAATTATAATCTTCACAGCAAACAACAAAAAACATTAAAAAACGTCACATTTACGAATTTTTAGCGTTCACCGATTCAACGACCATTATCTTTTAAAGCAAAATGCAAACGTTGTGATTGGTTAGTTACTAACGGACAAATTTCTTCTTCTGTTCAACGAAAACTGACAAAAATGAAAATCCCTATTGTCAATTATCGGAGCATACAGCGAACAAAGCCGAACTTCCACGATCATACCCGACACTAGCCGTCACCCGTCACTAAAATGAAAAACTAAACCTGTCAATGTGCTATCAAAATATAACCTAAATGACCATACAAATACATAAGAATAACGAATAATCTTATACCTAATTCAGGACAGTAATAAATAAAAGCATCACTATAACTCTAAGAAGTTGCCGAACTAAAGATTTTGTTATTCCAGTGAAAATGTTTAGTTTTGGTTTAACATGTTTTATCGAGGAACTCGAAGTTAGGAAAACATTGTTTTCAATAATTTGAGAAAAAGATTTACTTGCTACTTTTGCTGCTAATGAAAATTTTTCAGGTAATCTAACTTAAAACTTCAATTAGTTTTGGCAAGAATTGGCAGCTCTTAAATTTATAACGGAATTTTTAAAATTCTCTGTGAATTATTCGTAAAGGGAATACTTTGTAGGTATCACAACGAAAATGCAATAAATCAATGACTTCCATTGTAGAATTTATTTTAAATAGTTCAAATAACTTGCATATGCTAGATGCTACACATAAACTTTAAAAGAAAGATTATGTAATTCATATCTTAAGCATAGATAAAAAAAAAATAATAAAATCAGTCGGTGCACTTTACAATCTTAAATTATAACTTACATCACAAACTATGATCGATCAACATAAATCGTTGATTTTGAGATGGCTGTGTGTAATTTTAACCTAAATTGTATACATATTTTCTTACACCAGTAACACACACTTCAGATTATAAATTATAAAACCTGTAAAATAAAATCCGTTTATAAACCATCAAACATATATGAATACATCAGTTAATGTAAAAGTAAGAAAATACAAATACTTATTCATAAGATTTTTAAATCAAACAATAACAATAAATATTTTGATTATTCAAGGAACAATGTTAAACAATTTATAAGTAAATAAAAATTTGTACTGCTTAGGTTTAGTGCATTATATTAATTATAACATATTATATTATTTGCAACAGTGCTGAGCATCAGAGCACAAGCGCCTAGAGCAATTCTTGAACTAACGATTTCTTTTAAAATCATGACATTAAAGTTAAAATACCAGCACTAATTGTAGTTTTAAAATGCATACATATATCAATTCCAAGACAGTAATCTTTAAATCATTAAAAGGGGAAAGAAACAATTTATGTTGCATTAAAAAGGAAAAAAAAACACTGAGGTAGTTAAAAAATAATATCAGCAGCAGAGCCCAAAATTTTATCTCATTATTCAGTAAACTACGAAAATTAACAAATATTTATGATTAAAAAGAATTTTTGAACATCTTTAAACTTTAATCTTCTGAGAATTTAAACATCTTTTATATTAATTAAAATAAATTTTTATTACAATAGGAACTAAATCACTTAGCTTGCTATTAAATACAGCAGTGAATAAACATCAATTCCACATTTAAAAGTTCCATATTAAATATTTTTCTTAAGGTGTAATGCCTATGTTAATATATTCATTTTAACAATTAAAATAACCAACAAATCACAATCTTAAGCTCATATTGTTTAAAGGAAACTATACCATCAAAATATGAGTTGGACAGAAAAAAGAACTTTATAAACTAAAATTTACTACTTTTCCCAAAATTAAAAAGTAAGAGTATGAAGGATAACAACAGTATCCTGCAAGTTAAAGGACGTTATTGCGTCCCGCTCTATTTAATTCCAGACTACTCTGGAGTAATACAAACAAACATCTATTAAAAAGTACTAAATGGTGAGTGTAACAGAAATGTTCGTAGATATGATTTTAATGGCAAATATTTGACAATTAAAATATGGCACATCTCACTTTACGTAAATTTAGAATTTATTCTAACATTCTTACTGTAAAATTATTGCAATAATAATAATAACAAGTTTGATAAAATATATTTTACTGTTATAAACCTGTTATTATTACTATAATAAATTTTACAATATATAATTTGTAAAAAAAAAATATTTCAATAAGACTTCAAAAACACACACTTTTTAAGTGCTTAGAATCATTAAACAGCTAACGTTGATATATTCTTTCATAAAAAAGAACACAACATAAAATTTAACAAATAAATGCATCAAAAGTTCAGAAATGTAACCTTTAAAGTGCATTTTTAAAATAAAATGATGCACGCAGTTAACATTTATACATCGAAAAGCACAACAAATACAGCTTGTACATTTGACTAGAAATAATATATCACAATACTATGAAAGGAATGCTTAAAAACCTTGCAGAAATTTTTTCAATCGTCGGTAGACATAAGACGAATGCTGTCTTCATCGGAGGATCTTATAGAACTCGATGTTAAAAGAGAAAATCTATCTTGCAAGTGCGGCCTGGCAACTGTTCTTAATGATGAAGTACCATCACAGCCGTCCCAGCTTGGAAACTTATGCTTCAAGTCACTTTTTGGAGACTTTTCCTTAGTCTAAACATTAATATATTACAATCTTTACTGTCCAATAAACAAGTAAAGCTACAAACCATAACTTCAACTTCTATTGTTTCATCACCATTTGGGAAACTAAATATCCTGTGATTTGGAGATTTGAGCCACGTCGTTGGTGGAGGACTTCGAATCATATGCTCATGCATTTCAGGAAGAGTCATAGGATCTATGTCCAAATCAGTAGGAAAATCCTATACAAAATGTGTTAAACTAAACAAATAAAACATAAATTCATATACGTACCCGGGAAACAAGAGTTGTATCATCTGACTCAATGTCATCTAAGGTGTCAGCCAAACTTTCTCTGCTCGCAATAACTTGCTAAAAATTACAATATACATATTAAAGTTAATTAAAAGTCATACATACTTTTAAAAACGGATTATCTTGACGTGAGGCTCTGAGCGCCTCCATATCTTGATCTATGTTGCGTATACGACCTGGAGTGAGAGTTACTGTTGAAATGGCAGGCGATGGAGGGCAGGTAACTGGTAAAGTTAGATAAGAATCAACAGCGGATACACTTAGTGCAGACTGTGCACGTCCAACCGAATTATAGCCATATTGACGAGTATCTAGAAATGACGGTATTATTTAAATTTCAAGCGATTGCAACCAGGAATAATGTAATTTAAATGAAAGTGTATTACAACCAGGATGTAATTTAAAAGTGTCAAAAATGATGCTTGAATACCTTGAATTCTTTTTCTATTCATTTTTCTAATTTATACGTTTCAGAATACACAAAGTGTCAACATAACGAATTTTTTTTTAACAAAACTATGAAAATTAATACATTTTATTAGCGTTTACTAGCAAATCAAAGCAAATTGTATATCTTGACATAAATGCTTTAATTTGACAATTTCTAGGGACAACTTAAAACAAGAGTTGCCAACATTTTAAAAGTGGAACATTCTGGATAAGCGTTTCAGCTTTAAAAAAAAAAATTATTTTTCGATTTAAATTATAAAAAATGTTACGCGATTCAAAATTATAAATAAATCATAGATAATTTTGAATATTCAAATATTGCTAATTCATAGATTCAAAAAAAAAATACAACAACAGTTGGCAATGAACGAATCGGGCTGTCAGTACTGTCAGTTTACAAATTTCAAAACGCGAATGCTATTACATTTATTTATCTATGGAAATAAGTTTGTAAAAAGTGAAAATGGCACCAATCCTACGAACTTATTCAAAAGAGAAACCATCGGGCAGACAAACTGCTCTTCATATCCTTTACAAAAATCCATTTAAAAAGGGGAAGCAAAAGATTCACATCAAACATTTACCAAATACTACTGATTTGTGCCAACTAAGCGACAAGTCCATAAATATAAATTTTGAAAATACATTTGATAGACTGCTTAAAACGAAAAACGATAAAGATGTTCAGCATAAACTATGCAAAGATAACATTTCTTCAGAAAGTGATTTGTCTAAAACAGGACCATCCATAGAAGTTGAAAAGTTTTTCCATGAACCCATCATGACTAGAAGTAAATGCAAAAAGAAAAGCAAGGAAAATAATATTGTAAAAACGTTAGATGAAGCTGTAAGTCTCAGTTTAGAAATAGAGCGTGATCATAAAGTAAATATTGATTACAGCTCTTATAATATAGAAAGTACATCAGAATCATCTGCTAGTAGTGTAACATCTTTCCAGAACTCTAATCATTTCAGATTAGGAGAATCACTTTGTGATCATAAAGAAAGGAATTTATTTCATAATATATCTTTAGCAAAAACCAGCACACCTGCAATCACATATAAAAAAAAAATTATTGATGATACTATATCACCTATCGCTAATAATAGCAAAAATAATAAGAAATTTGCTAAACCATTTAAGGAAATTACAAATAATATAAGCAATGGAATTGATGGTAAAGTGAATTATATTACGTTAAGAAAACGAATAGTTCCCTTAAGTGAAAAGAGGAGGAAGAAACAATGTGGTAAAAGCTGTTATATTTTTAATCTAACAAGTTCACTTGCTCATAAAAGTGTCGAGAATACAAATAACGTTACTGGTAAAAATAATTCGTATTTTAGAAGCAAGTCTATAATTAATATGACCGATTCATTGAACAACACTGGAATGCTCCATGTTAAAAGTGTTAAAGCACATTCTGGAAGTGACTCGTTATGTAACAGCATGAATCATTTTAAAAGTAAATCTCGGTCTTCAAACTATCAACAGTTAAATGTGCAGGAACACATGGATAAATTTCCTCAAACGCAAGACACTTGTAACAGTCAAAGAAGCTTAAATCAATTTGATTGTATAACAT
The DNA here is from genome assembly GCA_018397195.1 of Lethrus apterus. Classification (NCBI taxonomy): domain Eukaryota; kingdom Metazoa; phylum Arthropoda; class Insecta; order Coleoptera; family Geotrupidae; genus Lethrus; species Lethrus apterus. Next base: position 18,769 of record JAFFZR010008582.1, on the reverse strand, counting down.
ATCAAAAAAATAATAAAATTCGCAGTCAGAAAATAAATTCAAAAAATAGCAGATCTTTTTTTAGTAGTACTAAATGCGATGAAGGTAAAGGAATGGTTTTTGAAAACGGTTCTGAACATGATATATCATCGTCTTACAGAGAAAGTTTTCAAATTGTAGAAATGGTCCAAAGCCAAACAAATCATGGTCTGAATTTTACTAATTTAACAGAAACTAATGTATCTTCCTTCATACAGGAAAAAAATGAAAGTAATGACAATTGTCAAATTAGTTCAAAACATCGCGAAAAAATTCTTTTTAATTCGAGCACCGATGGAACGGGAACAAGTCAAGAAAAACATTTTGAAGAGGCTGATATATTCAAAAAAAATTCTTCAGCTGGAGATGACGATAGTAAACATCAAAAAGATGTTACCAGAGGTACTAATTTGAATATATTAGAATTCGATACAATCAATTCAACTATGCCTGAAAGTTTTGAAAGTTCTCATGTAATAACGAAGAACCTCATGTCTAATAACGAAGAAACAGGTTCAACAAGACAAGAAAATGTCTTGGAAGAAGATTCTTCTTTTATAGACGACGAAACTAGTACACAAAATGAAGTTGTGTGTACTAATTTAAATCTAATTGTCCCTGATTCGCCAGAATCCACATTTCAAAGTTTCTCTGTAAAGGAAACAAATGGTGACAATAAAAATCTGAATGATTTGACAAAATACCAGGATAGTTATATATCAAATAATAACGTCAGTACTGATCTTGGTTCTTCAGAAGAATCCCCGTTTGTAAAAATTTCTCATGACAGATTTAAACAAGCCTTTGTACATATAACACCATTAAAATTACCAATTGGTGTATTAAAAAAGGGGAACTTTAAAGAATTGGAAATACAGAACCATAGTTGTGACTTATTTGATGACGTAGACCACGTAGCAAGCGAACAAAATTCAAATCACATATCCACCGTTGAAAAAAGTTCTCATGACAGATCTAAACTTTATCAACAAGCCTTTGTAGATATCACAAATTTAAAATTGCCAGTTGATGTATTAAGAAAGGAGAACTTTAAAGAATTGGAGAACCATAGTTGTGACTTATTTAATGACGTAACAAGTGAACAAAATTCAAATCACATATTAGACACGATAATGGAATCAGTTGATACCAATAAATTATTTAGCGATGAATGTCGGAATGGACGGAAAAGTGAAGAAGATATAGAAACCCAAACATGTAATAACTTAACTATTGTGGATGATACATTGGATGATAAGGCGTCAACACACGAGCGACAGAAAGAGGGATTAATGCAAAATGTATCAAATGAATTGATGGATTTGGATGTATCGACAAATGACTTCAAAGGTTTTGAATCATCAAATAGTCCTAGTGTAACGAATTCGTTAAAAAGTATACTTGAAGAACAATCTTTACTGGCAAGTTTAGAAGAAAGTAAGAAAATAACGTCTACAACAAATGCCAAAGACATAACGATGGAATCAGTTGATAACAATAAATTATTTAGCGATGAACGTCGGAATTTACAGAAAAACACTTGTAATAACATAATTATTGTGGATGATACGTTGGATGATAAAACGTCAACACAGAAAAAGGAATTGATGCAAAATGTATCAAATGAATTGATGGATTTGGATGTATCGATAAATGTCTTCAAAGATTTCGAATCGACTTCTCCTAATGTAGGGAATTCGATTCTTGAAGAACATTCTTCACTGGAAAATTTTGAGCAAAGTAAGAAAATAACGTCTACACCAAATGTTTTCGCAATTCCAAACCTAACAAATATGAAGTTCAACAACAAAAGGCTTAAGCCGAAAACTATTGATTTAGATGGATCCACGGATGAGTTAAAAGGCGTTTCATCAAAAATCCCTCCTGTGACAAGTCCTTTAGAAAATTTAACGCTTGAAAAAGATTCTTCGCCCAATTTTGAACATAGTAAGAAAATTACACCAAAGCTTTTTGCGCTACCGAAAGCACCAGCTGCAAAATGTATCAAAAGGAAAATGTCCGTTCTTAAGCCAGGAAAATCGTGGAGGAGGTCTTTACTTGAAGTTAGAAAAGCCAATGAAAATACAAATGATAATCGTCTTTTAATCAATGGTGAGGACCTTTTCATGAATTTTTATTGTTTATTTACCATTTCCATTCACACCCATTTTCCAAATATTTCCTTTTGGCGCAATTATCCACAAAAATAATATGTAGCAATTAAACGTCAATATGATGTCATATTTTGCTGGTTTTGTTTCATTTGCAAAATTTCCGTATTAAATGTTTAATGCATGTTCAAATAAGTTCGTGTTCGTACAATAATGGATTCGATACTTCCGAATTTCAAAATGGTAAAGTCCTCGTCGCTCGACGTGTTTTAAAGTAACGTTATTTCACATACAGGTTGCGTCAGTACTTGTCTCAACTCCAGTCTGCAAAATTTGGAATTGGCAACGCCACGAAGACAATCGATTAGGATCGTCCCGATTTCCTCAACGATCAAGTCGACGCAAGATGGTTCCGTTTTGGAAAATTATGCTATGTGCAAAAGTAAGTATATTTGATCAAAAATCGATTTTACGTTTCCAAAGAAAAACCCAAAATTGGGTTTATTTCGAACAATTCAAAAATTCGATGTAGTTTTTTTAACGCTTTGTGCCAATACTTACATTTTCGTCGATGTTGCAATAAACTTGATTGTGATTTACATAGATGTTTCAAATCCATTAACTCCATGTTATATTGATTCAAAGAGGTATTTATCAGTTTGCATTTTTTATGCAACACATCACTGTTTAAACTTTGAAAATGCCAACGTACAGGTACAGATGAATTATCTAATTGAAACAATCGATACGTTCCACTTGATGATGTATATAAGTATGATAAGATGATTTCATCATAAGCGCGTTACTCATTAATTCTATTAACGTAGTTTTATTTGGAAAAGGATTTTTGCCGAATTTAGATACGTGATCTTTTATTTGAAATTTTAACTTGAAAACCGATTTCTGAACAGAAACATACAAGTTTTATATCAATATACAGATGTTTCATAAGTTGTGTGCTAAATTAAAGCAGCGTCAGATGTGAATATTTTTGTATATCAGTTTTGTTGTTGACTTAAATTGGCTTCAATATATAGAAATCGTTGTTTAAATGTTAAAGAATGTCGTTAAGGGTCTAATCGTTGTCTAATGTTGCTTAATTTTATGCTGCGATGCCAATAACTGTAGACAGTGTGGACGAATTTAGAAGCAATTTTTATTGATGTTGATGTTATTTTCGCTAGTCGGTATAACAACTATAACGTGACGTTCTTCAATTATGTTTTTGTTGTGTCTAAATCTGCTATTTATTTGTCAAAATCGTATTTATGAAGTATATTTTTATTTCAAAAGTGCGGGCGTTTTTTTTATAAGTTTAAATTCTTGACGTAGTGATGGCGTGCAAAACGTTATGTCAAGAACACTTAACGATTTAGAAGCAATTTTTATTGATGTTGATGCTATTTTCGTTCGTCGGTATAACAACTATAACGTGACGTTCTTCAATTCTGTTTTTGTTGTGTCTAAATTTGCAATTTATTTATTTGTCAAAACCGTATTTATATATTTATTTCAAAAGTGCGCGCGTTTTTTTTTTTTTTTAGTGTAAATTCTTGACGCAGCGATGGCGCGCAAAACGTTATGTCAAGGACACTTTTAGCGAACGTGTGGCACCTCACGTTATATTTATAACTGTTCGGTTTCTGTTCTTTTTGTTAGTGCTCGCCAGTGAGTGCTTTAGTGACGGTAACGTAAAACTTGCATGCATCTGTGTGAAAAGAACTGTGCTCCGGAAACGAATTGCATGTGCTTGATTCTTCCCTATGTATCATCGACAGGTTACATTTCCGATGCCCTGCACGAAAAACTTTTGGAAGAATACTTCGAAAATCTATCGCTAACTGGAGACACGCTTGGTTTAACGTTACGGGAACCGAACCTTGTGCCTGTCGTTACCGCCAAAGAAATTGTCTTGAGAAGATGTGGTCAGACGGAACCTTTGCCCTTCAAAAAATGCTACCCGAACACGTAAGTGAAAATAGTTGTGCGTTACATTACGTCGTATGAAATTAATTTCCAGGAAGTTGATTCGGAAATTTCATAATGATAGCCAACAATGAATCATTAGTACAAGGTCTTAATCATATTTAATTTAACGTTGTTATGTTACAAATGATTGGAATGATTTTAAATATTGTTATTCCATTTATTTTACTTTTACTACAATGCACTTTCTCTTTGATATGCTGACAGCGATGTTTTCTGAATGGTTGTAACGAATAAATTTTCAAAGTAAATTTCCATAGAAATTTTCGCGCTAATTCATTTTATATCGGTAATTGGAAATTCCCTGGAAATTTAGAAACAAACTTTGAGGAAATAGGTGTGAAGCCTTACATCTTTTAGTCTTTTATTCTTTTATTATTCTTTTTATTTTCTGTCAAAGCATTTTCCCGTCCAATACCAATATTTTCAACTCTTCGTCTCTTGTTTCCCATTTTCTCTGTTCTATCAATCCAATTTTTCCTTCTTTTTCTTACTTTGTCCATATTATTATTACTTTTCATTGTTGTGCTTTATTTTCATTCTCATTATGTCCCTACTATTTGTGTTATTATTGTTTCCTAATTTCACAGTTCTTGTTCATTTTTCTTTCTATTCTATTTTGTTTCAATCTCTTTAAATATTTCTTTGTATTAGTCACTGGTCGTTAGTCATCACTCATCAGTCTCTCTCTTTAGAGTTATACTCGAGCGATTGTGAAACTGTACAATCTTGCATACAGAAACAATCATTCGGCTTTGGATAATAACCAATTATTCTCTTTAATTATTCTCCATTCTAAAGTCATTTCTTTAATACTAAACACAATAGAGGCTGCTTTATAATAAATTTATTTGAACAACAATATTGACTTTGTCAACAATGAAATCAGATTTATAATGTGACCTTTTGATAACTTTGAAACTCTTTTGTTTCTATTTATTGATAAAATGTACATAGAGCAAACATAATACCTGATGATAATACAATACATGTTTAAACATGTCCTGAAGGAAAGAGATGTGTACATAATTGATTACATGCATTTAATTTAAAATATTCACGACAACTACATAAATTATGCTTTTCAAGGATTTGTTTACTATAAACAAGATAAAATTCTTCACTGTATGGGAGAACAATACAAAATTTTTAAATACCAGAGTAAACAATAAATAATTAGTGAGGAACATAAAAAGCTTATCACATGATAAAAATTGTGTTTGTGATAATATATTGTTTGTTGGCATTCATTTCAAAAATTCAGCAAAATATGGACTTGAACCTGAAAACACACACGCTCTTTCCGAGAATGAAATTTATAACTAGCTGAAATTTTGCCAAACAGATGTTTGTTTTTATTTAAAAGCGCTATTTACGTAAATCGTGTTTGTTGAACTTTTTACTTATTTACCCATATTTACGTAGAATATGTTTTTAAATTTTATATTTAGAATTGGAACAAAATGTTATTATTTTTTTTTTTTATATATATTAGGTTGCTACACAATTGTCAGAAAATTGGCGAAGGTGTTTACGGAGAAGTTTTTCTCTACAGAAATCAACATGGAAGTACAACGGTAATGAAAATAATTCCAATAGAAGGAATTCAAATGGTTAATGGAGAACGACAGAAAAAATTTGATGAAATTCTTTCCGAAATCATAATTGCCATGTAAGTTAAAATTAGTTAAAATATATGTATGAATGTTAAATTTTTTTGTTTGTAGGGAATTGAGCAACTTGCGACACAATGAGACTGACTGTACAAGTGGTTTTTCTAATATGGGCAAAATTAGGTGTGTCCAGGGAAAATACCCCAATCGTTTGTTGGAACTTTGGGAATTGTACGAAGAAAGTCGAGGTTCAGAAAATGATTCTCCCGTTGTGTTCACCGATGATCAGCTGTACATTATTATGGAATTTGCAAATGGTGGCAAAGATATTGAAGCATTTGTTTTCAACAATGCCCAACAAGCTTATTCCATTTTTATGCAGGTGATTTTTTTTTATTCGAAGGTTTTTATTCGTTCCTGTTCATGATTTTATGAGATTATTTTGTGTGTAGGTGGCTTGTGCCTTAGCAATTGCTGAACGACGCTTGGAATTTGAACATCGTGACTTGCATTGGGGTAACATTTTAGTAGCTAATGTAGAACGCAATAAAACAATTAGCTACGTTGTTGATGGTAAAGAGATTACATTGGATACCAATGGTGTTGAGGCAACAATAATCGATTTTACATTGTCTCGTATCACTTACGATGGAGTCTGTATTTATAATGATCTCTCCTTGGAACCTGATCTATTTACTGGGCATGATGATTATCAATTTGACATATACAGACTAATGCAAGAACACAATGGGTAAGTTTCAGACTTTTAGTTTTAGAAGTTTCACATATTAAACCAGTTACAATGAAACTTATATTTTTAGAAATAAATGGCAACAATTTGTTCCATATACGAACGTATTATGGCTTCATTATCTTCTGGATAAAATGACACGTGTTCTGCGATATAAGTACAAAAACACGAAAATCCATAAGAATTACATAAGGAAGCTAAATGAGGTGAGGGCGAAATTACTTGACTTCAAGAGTGCTGGAGATATTTTAAATTTTTTATTGAATTTAGATAAGTAGTGTATATTTATTGATGTATATTTTTTTTAAATAAAATGTTTTTTATTACTTGATTAATTGCCGATTTCTGTTGATATTTAGCAGCATACAAAGTATGTTATAAAAGGTAAGGGGGGGGGGCATAAGAAAAATAGCAGTAAAGTTTAGATAAAGTATAGTTAACAAATCGTGTGTTTTTGCAAAGCCATAATTTATGAACAGCTTCACAAAAAAAATATCTATTGAGGCTTAGCAGAGTCGTTAACAGTACAAAACGTGGCTTGCACATTATACTCTAAATATCCCCTTTGAGTACTTGCTATCGACAATATTAGGCTTTTTTGCATTACACCTTATCGGAGTAAGAAATTGTCGTTTGTACGTAAAAAGGTATAATAATAATAATTGGCGATTTACATTACGCGATACGCCATCTCGCGACAAACTTTTACACTAGCGACAAAGGGACAACATTAGTATTCATGCGATTGATACGTCCATTTTGCTAATTTTCGTGTTCTTTGTTCAAGTATTATTTTTTTAAGTAAATCAGCTTTTTTTAAAGCTGTTCATTGTAAATATTTTGAATTGTCCCTTTGTCAGTAGACACTGTTTTATGGATAACAGCGCCATCAACGGTAATGTAGAAAATATATAGAAAATAATAAATTTGACACATTACATGGTTTGTTACTAGATTGAGTTTATATTTTAGCAACAAAGCACATAGAGATGGCGCAGCGCGCGACTGACCACGTGGGTCCGCTAATATTCGAAAAGGTTATTAAGAAAGTTGCTAATTTTGAAAATGGAAGTTGAGCCATCAACTTCGAGTAACATTACCAATACAGAAAGTAATGAAGACACAACAAAATCAAAGTAAACGTAAAATATATCCTGATCTGACGTTTATTATACATGTAAAATTTGTAGGTTAGGTAATTGTGAAGTATGTGTAATGAAAGAGGCGAAATATACCTGTCCAAAATGTGAAGTTAAAACATGCTGCTTGCGTTGCTCAGTAATACACAAACGTGAACTTGAATGCGATGGGGCCCGTGACAGGACCAAATTTATACCGTTGAACAAATTCACAAACTTGGACTTGTCCAGCGATTATCGCTTATTAGAAGAAATTACCAGAACTATGGAAACGTACAAGAGAGATCGAACTAGGAAGTTCATAAGAAAAGATATGCCCTTACCTCATGTAAGAACGCTTATTAATTATTCCTTCTATTTAATATTGTTTTTCAGTATTTGTTCAAGTTAAAAAATGCAGTGCAAAAACAAAACACGATTTTAAAATTCCTACCACCGAATTTCGCCCGTCATAAACAAAACACAACTAGGTTAAATTTTGCTCGAGGTGTAGTGTTCTGGCATATTGATTGGATATTCTCAAATGCAGAAAACTTAAAATTAGTTGATGAGAAAATACGTGAAACAGAAAAATTAGCAAACGTATTACAAAAGTACTTTACTAAACAAGATAACGAGCTACTACAAGAAAAACTTCAATATTACCAAGCAGCAGGTTTATCAGGGATAAAAGTTTTATTAAAAGCAGAAGAAAAATCCGGAGAAAAATTTTACGAGTTAGATTTGTATGCTACAATTCAAGAGAACTTAAAAAATAAAATAATAATCGAATATCCTACAATACACATCGTTATTAAAGAGCATGTCGACTGTTATAATGTCATTGATTCAGGTATATACACCATTAATGTTAGTTATTTTTACTCTTGATATTTTAGATAATGAAGATGGGAAGATGGATATTGACGTAAAAACTCAAAGTGGCACTGAAGTAATTAATAGGATTGTCAAAAATGCTGAAAATGATGACAGTATTTACAAGTCTTTGAAAAACTTGCTCTTTATATCTGAAAATTCTGATGGTGAAATATCCGATGAGTAAAAATTGCATCTGAAGTAGAGTATCTTTTAATAAATATCAATCAATATATATTAAATTGTAATTTACATTAAATGATTTGTAAGAATTAACATTTCTGTTTTAAGGAATCTATAATTGTTATTTTTGTATTGAGAATTTTTGATATATTTTTTTTTTAATAATAATATTTTCTAAAAAATGTTTTTATTTAACAATGCAAGGGTAAAATTACGTTTACTGTAAAAGTTGTACTAAGTGTAACATTGTACTTTTGGATATAAAAGAAACATACAAAATAAATACATTTATTACCAATAAAACCAAGTAACAACAAAAACATCGAAATTTGCATTATTTAAATATGCAATTTTGTTCTTATTGTTCATATACTTATACAACAACCCTCATCTATATAATAAGAGATGGCAAGGCATAAAAAATGATTATGGAAAGCAACTTGTTTTTAAAAATTTAATATCACAGAATATATTACACAAATACATTACAGATTATATTCTGTGACAGAAAAAGAAACCACTCGTAAAACTATGTAAAAAAAATAAACTTCGGAATAACTATATATGATCAATTGGAATATTAGGATTAATGACGTTTAAAGAATCCAAAAATAGAGGAAGAAAACTAACAGTACAACACACCCAGCTGCAATTTTAACATACATTGATTTAGTATTTAAATATGTGGCATCTTTTTTATACTTTTGTGTCAACATAGATAAGTTTTGCGTCTTAGAATCCAATTCTGGAACAAATGATTCAGATTGCATTTGAATAGGAAAAGATCCTACCTGACAAAACAGTTCCTCTTTGTAACACGTCGTCGATGTTTTGAACCATTATTCTTTGAACATCTTGTAACTGATTGTTAATCGCTGACAAGTTTCTCCTTGCTCTGGAATCAGTAAATATTTTCTTTGCTTTCTGGATGTAATTATCAAATTCGATAAAAGTATATGGTCTCGTGACGGTGTTCACTCTTTTACCATATTGTGTGTGAAATTCTTGTGCTATATCATCTAAATACGAATAAGCAAGCCTTTTGGAATAGTTTTTTTCACATAATACTAAATAACATATGTCATGTTCTATTAAATAACTGTAAAATGAATTTATTTGAATGTCATTCTAAGTATTTAGTGAACAACATACTGAAATAAATATGGTCCAGTTTCTATAGAACATCGGGGTGGCGACTGTGGTCCCAACTTTCTAAATAGCATTTTCGCTTGGTTCTGATAATCCAGTATATTTCTACCGGCCTAAAACGTACAATTTATAATTTTGATTTTAAATTTGCAAATTATAACCTGTTCATCTTCTTGCATTGTTGCGGCTAAAGGCAACCCATCGGCCACACGGGCTATCATAGTCATTAATACCATTTTTGTTCGTTTTTATTTGTTTGCACTATTAATTTATAATTTTGATATAATTACACGGCTTAGGTTATTTACACGTCATGTCAACACGTCAGTTTATGACATGTCCACGAATTGACAGTCAAATTTCCTAATTTACCGATTTAGACCGGTCGGTATATAATTTCAAACTTAATTTTTAAAAATTAGAAAAAATTTATTTGATTGATTATTTTATTTTATTGCAAAATATGATCTATACATATAAAAATCTTGTTTATGTTTTATTATATGTTTATATTTTAATTATCTCTTTTATCGACCTTCAAGGACTTACTTTGTTCTAAACATACGAGATGTCGTCACATTTCAATTTCTGTATTAAATTTTTGAATATATCTTTTATATCGCAAGAAAATTTGTTTATATTTTTAACAATTGTGAATAATTTAATTTGTAGTAATTTGCTTGGTTTTAATTTCTATTTAAACGTTTTACCTGGTACGGTTTTATTTATTTTTGGATAACCATGGACCGAAGTAATGTTTAAAAAATGTTTGAACGAAAATGTTAATTTTTAACAATTATTAAGACTTATTTAACATATAATAAGTAGCTTATTTATTTGTTCTTAAACGATTTCCCAAAAAGGTTTTATTAATTTGATGCACCAAACAAAATTTTGCAAAAAAGGGACTTTTTGATTTGTATTATTTTTCATTAATTTGTCCATTTTACAAAACTTAAATAAAATAGAAATGTGCGCACAAATTTCGTGTAGTCTTAACGCCAAAAATAAAATTTTGCCCTCGAACAATACAAAACTCAATAAAGCCGTAAGCGTAGCGAAATAACATTAATAAGTAAACTTAACGAAGCGCTTTGATTCACTATGTCGTCTACATATATATTTGTATTGTGTTTGCTTGCTTAGTAAATAACCCAATTTGAGGTCCCCGTAATGCTTAGTGGCTGTTAGTAGGGGCGGTGGCATGTGGAGGCAACCGGCAACTATATGCTCCTATACACGTAATCTGATTAGGGCGTTAGGTGGGTGGCTCGAGATGCGTCTAACTAACCGCGATATCACATCAAAGCGACACATGCCTTTAGCGGAGCCAACCACTCAACCACCACTAAGGGTGCTTTGTTTTCGAACGATACTAATAAAACGTCTTCGCTATAAAAGGGAACTTCAGTGTAAAAAAAAGAAACGTCAATAATATATGAAAATTGCAATCATATTGGAGGGAATCACGATTGGGTCCATGAATTGAATAAAATAATATTTTTTGCAATGTGTCCACAGCTGCGTTATTTTACCATCAAAGATTTTTTTGGTATTTAGGATAATTTTTATAATATTTAATAACTGTGATGTTAATTAAAATATGTTTGAAGTAAATAATCAAAAGCTGCGTAAAAAAATTCAAATTTTAAGTTTTGTTTCAGTAATAAATTTATGGAAAATACAGAATTAAATCCAATAAAGAATGAATGTTATTTCCTATTAGAAGTCACCCTCTTCATCATGAATGTACTTTGAGTTTCTTTAAAGTTTTTGTTGTTTGGAACTATGTGTATGTTTTTGTTTTATTTTGTTTACAGTTTCTTTTTTTCTTTCTAGATTTATTATGATTGTTGTTCTTCTGCTTTCATTTTGTTAAGTTTATTTGGTGTGCTTTAACCTATTCTTGTTCTCTGTCGTTCTAATAATCCTTTCATTTTTGTGATTTGTTTTCAACATTTTCTATAAGGAACTTCAATTCATTTGCTTCACTGAGAAAAATTTAGGATGAGATCAACGAAATGTATTGTAGACATAAACACAACGATCTAAATTATTTAAATAAATAGTTTAAGTAAATATTTATATGTTTGTTTGTCTGTTGTCTCTATATATACATATATTGTTGACCTGACAACAAATTTTTCTGTGTTCGGTTTCTTTATAAGATCAGTATTTCAAGTGTTTTCAAATTATTGGTACTGATACTTTTTCTCCATTTTCTTGGCCTTTCGGGTGCTCATTTATAATGAAAATTCATTCTTTCATTGTAACCAACTACATTGCTTTAGAATTAATTATTTAAAAATTAGCATTAAACGTCCGTCTGCTTCTGAATACCAGTTACTCTTGTTATTAGTTGGGTTGGGTTCGCTCCGTAACCGAAAATTACACTAAAATGTTAAAAATATTTGGAAAAAGTACATGTGTACGCGATTTTTCAATATTTCATTAAAACCAAAAGGCCCAATGACACAATCCCAAAATTATGAATGTTTTATATCTACATGTTTTCAAAAAAATTAGTTCTTTAGACAGAAAATTAATAGGTGAGCTCAGTGGCGGAGTTTTGAAAAGAGCCGATGGGCCTGGGCTCAATATTAAGCCTCATGTTCTTAATAGGAACGTGTAGTGTCCATTGACTGTCAAAATGAAGACATTAACAATATAATCGGGATTCCTCAGGACTCAATATTAGGACCTACACTTTTTCTCATATACAGGTTGTTCAAAGTTATCGGCTCACTATGTTATTAGTGTAGTTACAATGTCGGTTAAATTACCACTAATTTTTCCTCTAATTACACACAAAAAAAAAACAAATGCGCATCACATTTCAGAGCCAACTCAGATAATTAGATTTTTTTTTTTAATGGAACACCCAGTATATTTATGAAGCAGTTTATGAAATTTAATCAAAAATTTGATACTAATCAAAATAGTATAATTTCTTTTCTTGAATAAAATTCTTAATAAGAATTAAAACAATTGTTTCTCGATTAAAAAAATACAGAAACTTTCAAATTACAACGAGAAACAACTTTTGTTTATACACCGAACATGCATTACCTTCGACGTATTCATAAACAAAACGAACACTCAGAGTTCACTTTTTCATCATCGTGCTTTTCCGATGGATGTTATTTAAAATCAAAGAATCCCCCGTCTAAAAGCAATCACATTTCGCCGAACCGGAAAAAATCGAAATTAAGTTATTTTCCACGTTTAAATGACGACATTATAAACTTTCGAAAAAAGTCGATTTAAATTACATTTTTGTGCACGTACGTGAAAACAAGACGAAGATTGGAATTTATATTTATCATTTTATTTTAATAAAAAAATTATTGCGATGGTTTTTGCATCTTATTATAATAAATTTTATAAAAAGTATTAACATTTGAAATTAAATGCATTCGCGCGTTATTACCAACTGAGCGTAAAAAGGTGAAACAAAGCGTAAGGTAAATGAAAAGGGTTGGTTGAGGCCTTCGGGCGGTAAGATGTAATGGGTTTGGAGTTATGATCGAGTGACAACCGGCTGATTGATGAAGCGCCCGGTAATTACACTCACATTATTAACTATTAATGTTCAATGTTGCCAAGATAACACATATCTTGCGCTGTCTCTTGCCCCAGACGTTTTTAATCTTACGACTCATGATACAACGATGGTTTCAAAAGAATCATTTTTATACGAGATATATAATATAATTAATGCCTGCGGTGCTATAAAATTAAAATCAAACAAATATATGGTTTAATATTGAAGTTATTATCTTAGTTAATTAATATCTAATATTGCATCAATAATCAGTATTGAATCCCAAATAATCAATTTCACTGACTTAAGGAAAGATGTATTAGGACATACGTAATTCCAAATAAAATGGAATAAAATATAGTTTTCTATTAAAAAATAATATTACGAAACAAAATTCAATTCCAAACATAAAAAAACCAAAGAATCAAATTTCAAGAAATGGAAAAAATACCACATATAGAACATGTGGTACTTTTTCCATTTCTTGAAATTTGATTCCTTGGTTTTTAAGAAATCTTACTTTACTTACTCAGAGTAAATGAGTCGTGGCATTGGTCTCATTCCATACCATTTCAGTCGTAACACTCCAATAGAAACAACCTGTAAGGTGTGGATCGTGGGCCAGAAAGAGTTTAACGACTAAAAGAGAGGAAAAAAATCTGAACTGGGAAAATAAAGTTATTTTTTTTAAATTAACTTTATTTTCCCAGTTCAGAAGAAGAATGGAAATTTATGGAAAAAAATCACTAAAATAATATTCAGCAAGCCAAGTAAAATTGAAAGTATAATACGATTGTAGATCCTGTACGTGGGAGAAAAGGTGATCAAGTATGGCGAAGCTGGTGACAGCGCCGGCCCTAGAAAATTTTTCAGGGTGTGCAAGTGAAAAAATAGCCGCCCCATGATTTCTTGTAACTAAAAAATAACACTACTTTACAGCCATTTTGTGCACTAGGTGCACTAGGTTCTTGTGTACTTTGGCCATTCAAACTCGAAAATTGCATTAATTTTTTTTTGTGTGGATACGTTTTCGAGATATCAATTTTTAATTTTTGTTTTTGTTTTTTTCGGAGGTAATTTGACTATTTGAAACATATCTCGAGTTAGGAACGACCAATCTCGCCGTTCGGCATATCAAATTAAAGATAATCACCAATAAATGATACTAATATTGTTTTTCAGTCGCTTCAGTAGTTCCAGTGCAATGGGCTATCATATGAAAAAAAAATTTTTTTTGGCCCAATTCAAAATCGATAATTCAATCTATCGCCGAGGAAAAGTATAAATCGTGAAAATATACCCAGTTTCTTATTTTTTACGTAGAGTTTGCACTTTTACAAAGAGAAAAAGGTATTTAGTTGTATTGAAATAGTACAATGAAAATAAATGTAATGAATAAAACTGCATTATACGCTATAAATAAGGAAAAAATACAAAATAGAGAAAAAATTGAATTTTTGTGCTTTATAATATAATTGATCTTCGGCATTTGTACATAGATTTTCATTCTAAATACCTTTTTCTCTTCGTAAAAGTGCAAACTCTACGTAAAAAACAAGAAACTGTTTATATTTCCACGATTTATACTTTTTCTCGGCGATAGATTGAATTATCGATTTTGATTTCGGCAAAAAAAAAAATTTTTTTTGTCATATGATGGCCCATTGCACTGAAACTACTGAAGCGACTGAAAAACAATATTTAACATTTATTTGTGATTCGATTATCTTTAATTTGATGTGCCGGACGGCGAGATTGGACGTTCCCAACTCGAGATATGCTTCAAATAGTCAAGCTACCTCCGAAAAAAAAACAAGAAAAAATTAAAAAATTGATATCTCGAAAACGTACATACAAAAAAAAATGCAATTTTCGAGTTTGGCGGGCCAAAGTACACAAGAAAAATATAGTGGCACCTAATGTACAGAATTTTTTTTTTTATTTGTAAACCAGTGTAATAAAATTTAAAAAAATTAACAAAGGAAAAATAATTAGTCTTGTATGTACTTCTAACTTCAAAATTAACAAAAATAAACATTACTTTAATAAATATAATAAATTATATAAAAATTAAACGATATCTCATCCTTTTAACTTTCATCGCAGAAAAATCTTTGATCTACCTATGTCTAAAGCTTCCTATACACGTACAGTCGCCTGCAACAAATCTGCAGATTTTCTCTACACACGATCAGTTCTGGTGCACTGTATATGGAAATTTTAACTGCAGACCTCGATATCTACAGTTCCGAACTGCAGGCCGACTGTACGTGTATAGGTACCTTAACTCGTCTGTTACTTCATCTTTAATCGAGACGAGAGCTAGACTTTCTAACTTTTTCTGGCACAACGTTGATCTCAAGTAATTTTTAATGAGTTTTAATTTTGAAAAACATGTTCCCCAGATGCTACAGTTACTGGTAGTGTTAACAAAATTCTAAGTGCAGTGGTCACGTTGGGATACAAGTTAATCAATCTGTTCTGACATATGTAAGTCAGGCATTTCTTTGGGGTTACATCAGAATTCACTCTTCGCGAAAGAGATTTTAACTCTTCGATCATATCTGCAGCAAAAATGTCTTTACTCTCATCATCTATTAATAACAAATCAAGATCAGCGTAATACTCTTTCAACGAAACTTCGTCACAATTGTTCAGTTCGCCAATTTTAAATAAAAATGAAAAAATAGAACTATATTGTTCAAATCGCTCATCGACCGAAGAAAAAACTGCAGTATCGATAATTGTATAATAAAATTCGATTTTAAATTTGTCTTCAACATCCAGTATTGGCTCGTCCGGAGCTTCATAGCCAAAAGTGCGCTTTCTTCCTCGAATTGGCTGTTTTTGAAACTCTGGTTCAACGTCTATAGTCTGAGATAACTGACAAGCTTTGTCCTTAAATTCTTTAAATTTACTTCCATTTCTACAGTTTACTAAAAATTCTCTCGTATTTCTAAGTGAGTCTATGGCATCTGAGTTATCAATTGATGAGTTTTGCAATATTTTACTTGTAATATTAAATTCATACAAATGTTCTATGGAATTGCACACGCCCTGGCTGGTGATAATTTAATGTAATGTGAAATGTAGAGTAGGCAAACGAAAGAGAGAATTTATGAGAGTATGATGAGAGGGTATACATACCTGAGTAACCTGAAGAAATCAGCAAGAAAATGTCGGCATAATTAAAAGATAACAAAATAATGGGAATAAATCGAAGACTAAAAGATGTAGATGTATAAATGAGGTAGAATGACGTGGAATGTGGAGAAAACATATATTTTTGTTAGTAATTAGTAATTACTAATGAAATAATTATTTCATCATAAATCATAATCATAAATATCAATGGATTTCTTCTCTTTTAAAAATGTCACAGCATCCTCAAGAGTATCTAACAGTGGAAAAGTGAGAAAAAACTAACTCATCATAAATAATACAAAAATAACCGCAAACGGTCAGGAAACCACAATAAATATTATGAGAGTTAATTCTACGGTGCGTTATATTATGAGACTTGGCCATTCGTTAGTGTCACAGCGTGTATGTGCGTAGCCGCGCATAAAGAAATGAAGACATCAATAACGACACCTTTCCGTTTATATATCGTCCAGGATATTTCATTTTTGGGATAAATGATCGGGGCGGCGACTGCTTGGTTATTAGTGATCTTCTGGAATTAAAACGTTATGATGATGCATCGGTAACATAACGCGTAAAACTCACGGTCGTTAATATACAAACCCGAGCTGAAATATTAGCCAGAAATAAATAACAAAATGTCCCCTGAGTTAAGGTTTTGACGATTATGTATTATGCATCTAAATCTAAATAATTTTCGACGTGGGTTCACTTATTTTTAATATTAGTTACCATGTTGAAGGTAACTAATATTGCGCATTCAAATGGACGCAGAAGCGTACTTTGATTCGTAAACCGAGGAAAAAATTTGAATTGGTCGAAAATTTATACCGCCGTTTTGCTGATTTAGGTTTGAGCTACCTATTAAAATGGTATATCAGAATCACTCTGTATATTGTACGGAGATAATTGAAAATTTTATTTATTGAAAATGTGCAATAGTTAATAATAAGTAATTGTAAATTATTATTGTTCTAATTGCAATTCATTTCCCAACGCTTACTTTGGCTACAGCAGCATCGCTAAGCTAAAAGTGGTGTAATTTTTTAAACTGTTTGCATCCATTCATTAACGGTTTTTCTCTATATTGAGGCGGGCTTTTCGTAATCTAAAATATTAATTTGTTACTTTTTGTGAAGGGTTCAATTAATAACTTTCCTATGTGTGCGTCGAGGCTCTTTGTTGTACCGACCGCTTTACGTCGAGCTTCCGATTTCTAAAATTCGTCAGTGTGGAATGTAAATTGAAGATTAATTTAATTTGATTAAATTGTAAATTATTTTTAATTGGACAAGTTATGTTGGACTATATTTGCTTCTTAGAAAGGCTTATGGGGCCGTTGATCAATGTTTTTTCTTTGTATTTTTGTGTCGTCGTGGCACAGTTTGCAACAGTGAACGAAACGTCGGCTATTAACGTCGAATTGGCGCGTTTATTTGACGTAACAGTACGAGACTTTTTGATAAAAAGCATACATTCTGATCTTTAGCCAGTTGTCATTATCAAGTCTTCAATTGTTAACTTATTGCCCATGTCGCATCGTTTCACTGTTTCTGGGCCCCGAGAAAAAATATCAGTTCTTTTAAGATCAGCATGGTTTGTAGATTTATCATTTTCTACAATAGAATTCTTCAGCATGTCCTCAACCAGATATACAGGGTGTTCAAAGTTATCTGCGCACTATTGCTATCTTCGTTATTTTTGGAGCTACAGAGTCGGTTAAATTAGCAGAGATACAGTGATTTTTCCGCTGATTACAATGCTTCACACAAAAAAACAATTGCCCATCACATTTCAGAGCCAACTCAGATATTTAGATTTTTTTTTAATGGAACACTTGTATATATTTATGTAGCAGTCGGTAGAAAATGAAATTTTGCACAAAATCTTCTTATACTACTCTAACCCAGAAATGAAAAACAAAAGAGCTACGACGACATTAATACAGGTCACCGCACATGTGATAACTTTGTTAGTAGACAAGCTACAGTGTTGGTCAATACATCAAAAATGTGTAGTTTTTTCTACTGATTACAATGGCGTTGTAAGTCGCATTTTCGAACTAACAAAAAAAAAAAAAATTATGAGACATCCTGTAGGTATATTTTAATTGATAAAAAGTTAAATTTTACATAGAATACTCTTCTAATAGTATAGCGGTAAGATGTAAGGCCAAATTTTAATATAAAATAAGTAAATGAGTATCAAAGCAAGCAGTTCGAAAATGCGACTGGCAATTGTTTTTTGAGTATGCCATTGTAATCAGTAGAAAAAAC
>JAFFZR010008581.1:0-35860 GCA_018397195.1 Lethrus apterus | reverse complement strand
CAAAATCCACTTGCAAATGTTCGCAACTTATACTGTTAAGGAATGTAATGCAGTAGAATAAACAAATTTAAAAAAACATACATTTTATTTGTGCAAGTGTTATACAGTTTCAAAAATAAAAGTTCAGTTTTCTCAGTTTGCTTAAAATGTGACTTTGATCGTTATTCCCGTGCACCCTTCATTTATATAATTTAGAGGTCGATAAACAATGCATTCTCATTTTTTTTAATTTTAATTTGCTACCTGTTTCGGACTAATCCATCAAATTATGTACTATAGATCTTTCGCCAGCCATTGGCGAGACTACCTGATGCGAAGAATTACTGGGACCTTATCTGGGGTATCCCTGCCATAAAATGAAATGACAAAGATGCAGTGCCGCAACAAACATTTTTAATAGCTTTAATTGATAATACCGGGCGAAAAACTTTTACGAAAAATATTAACGAGCGCCACTGAAACTGTGAAGCGCTTTTCACTTGTAAATGGTCGTTTGTGTTTACTTATCTCGTTACTTTTAACGCAAGTTGTAAATCATTCGTGTACGTATCTCGCCACTGGCCATCGAAAGATCTATATTTACTATTGAGCTAGGCATCGCACATCGTAACAGGTTTTTCGGACAAAAAACGCACATAAACCGAAGTAAGAATTATGTTTTAAGAATACAGTCCGTTCTATAAAACGGGCCCGAGACTATAGCGGCTTCAATTGTGATTCAATCACCAACAAACCATATATATTATTAAATGGGACAGTCTTAGCTACAACTTGGCGAAAAAAAATCTTTATTTTTTTTTTTGTGTGTGAGTGTGTGGTGCTACCCGAACGCTTCTCAAGCTTTCGCTTATCGAGATTTGCGGGAGCACCATTTTATGTGTATTTTTGTGTGTGTAAAGTGTTCCATGGCTTTGTTACTATCATCTCCTCGCCGTAAGAGATGTAGCACTGCTAATTATGCCATGCCAACAGCGAAAGCTGACTCGGGAGGATACCGGACACGCCAGGAGAAAAATTCCTACCTAGGCGGGACTCGAACCCTCGACTCTCACACTGAGAGTTAAACATCTTCATTTATTTGTTATGACGTCATCGCCATTTTTTTTTTAAATGGCAACCGATATTTTTTATGTTTTATTTCGTTATGATTTAAATTTAAAAAAATCAAGAAAAACGGCTTTACAATTTTAATAGAAATATGAATGAAATGAACAAATTAATCCAACTAATCCATGATACGGCAAAATTTTACTAAGAAAAGTCATTCATAATAAGAAATTGTGGCCCTATACAAAATTTCAGAAAGATCTATCTACTATGATCAAACCGTGATTAAACAAAATTAGTCGATTTGATCAAAGTAGGTGGATCTTTCTGAAATATAGGACCACAATTTCTTATTATGAACTTTTCTTAGTAACATTTTCCGGTATCATGGATTAGTTGGATTAATTTGTTCATTTCATTCATCTTTCTATTAAAATTGTAAGGCCGTTTTTCTTGATTTTTTTCTTATGCAACCTATTTGAATTTGTATACCGTTGAAAACAGAATTAAAAATCATCATACGAAATAAAACATAAAAAATATTGGTTGTCATTTAAATAAAATGGCGATGACGTCATAACAAATAAATGAAGGTGTTTAATAAAGTTGTAGCTAAGACTGTCCCATTTAATAATATATATGGTTTATTGGTGATTGAATCACAATTGAAGCCGCTATAGTCTCGGGCCCGTTTTGTAGAACGGACTGTATAATGAAGGCGGCACATCAATAAAATACATGAAACTAAAATTTTATGTGGTTGTTTTGTTTTGCCGCACAAAGTTTTACACCTTAACCAGTTACCGAGTTATTCTACAGTTCGCCGCATGAATACTCCTCGTATTATTAATGAAATCGCACTTGGAATTGCACTGGTAAACTAGCATGCGAAAAGTTTGTTTTTGAATCATTAGCGTCGTATTTACCAACTTATTGTATTTAAAATAAAATATAAAATATTTTTTACAATTCCGTATATGTTTATTTGAATCTTGAGTATTATTATTGGTTAAAATTTAACGCGAAATATATTAATTTTTGAATATAACAGAAATAATATCAAATAATATGAACTTATTCGTTCTGCGCTTATGACCTAACCCATAGCAAAAAAGAAATGTGTCTGAGTATCCGGGCTCTAGTTATAAAATATAAATTGGGTGGGGTTCGCTACGTAACCGAAACATAAAATATTTTGTAATCATTTTTCCAAAATTACATGTTAAATTGAATTTAACTTTAAATAAAAAAGTTATTTTATAAAATAAGTGTTTATGATTTGTGAAAACCCTTTCTGTGGACAGGCGCGGCGCTGTAAATCGTTTAGATAGATATGAAGTGACATTTATTCCACACTTTAATGATTCGATTTTTCAGCGGCGCGGCGGTCGAGGTACATAGCTTTATTTTATGTTATTTACACAATAAATTGTCACTACATTTAGTGCGCGTTATTGAGGCAGTAACCTACCGGAATCTGAAGTCGGCATTTTTAAATCACGTTGTTTCATTCGTCGACTATAATTTAGTCTGCATGGCATTTACCAACTTATGTATAAACAAACGTTCTCGAGATAAAAGTATTTTGTATAAAAAAGACCTTTGTTTGGCATTGACAAATAATAAATGTTTCGTTCATCCTTTTCAATACAATCACTCCCCCCGTTTTGCTTAAAATTCTCCACCATTTACTGTCCATCTCTCTGTCTCTATACCTCCACTCCCTGCAGTCCTTAATCCATGTCCATATCTCACATCGCTGTTTCCTCATCCAATACTTAGTGAAATCTCTCCTCATCTCCGCATCTTAATCCGAATCTCTCAATTCCTCTCTTTTCCATCCTTCTTATTTTTCTTTTTATATATTCTGGTGTTCTATACAAGCACACTTTTTTAAACCAACTGTTAAGGTTCCCTCACATAGACGCGATACTGAATTTCTATTCGGGCCGGTATTTTGTGTCCATGTTTTAGAATAAATAAGTACAGGAATAAAATAATTTGGCCTTATTTAAAATTGTTTAATCTAATATCTAATATCCAGTTTGTTTTTTATTATTTAATAATTTTGATTATTTTTAGTATTTAATAATGAATGTTGACTTTTTCAGGTACGTGCAATATTCCTTACTGTGGATTTGTGGTAAGAATAATTTGTAAGAAGCATTTATAAAGTAACAAATATACAGTGTGGGATTAAAGTATCGAATATTAAAAAAAAGCGAACACAACCGGTTTTTTATAAAACGCTGAAACAGGTCGATTTTAGATTTTAAAAATACACATTAATACGTGCGATTCACCTGCCGACTTTCATTTGTTTTGTAGTTATGACGTCATCACAAAAAAAAATTAAATGACAACATACATTTTTTTTAGTGGAATCCGATAGTGATTTTTCTACCCTTTATGTCCGTGCAAAAAAATCATAAGGTTGCACTAAAAAAATTCAGAGAAAAATCATTCTGAAAATTTAATGTTGATATTATCCTAGATAACAAATAATTCAGACCATGAACGGTACGTAACTTTCTTGTTGAAGTACCTTTCGTTTTTATCTTAAAACCTTTGTAGATGTATTGCAAAATCTAAAGACACCTGCGCACAAACGAATTTTAAACATAAAAAGAGAAAGTACAATAATATGAGTGCGATAAAGATATTACAGAACTTCCTGCAAACATTGACCTATTAGCCGCCATGTTTTAAAATATTGTTTCGTATATACTAATGCCTTTGTTTTATAACTTTGCCTTTTTCGTGTTTTTCACCACCTCTCGTCTATATTTATATTATCAAATAAGCTTTTTTTAAATCTTCTTAGAGTTCTTTTATTGCATAAATAGGTAGGAAAAATATTTTCTGGTAATTTAAGGTTACAAATATTTATATTTAATGATTCATGTATATAATGAGCGACACATCTGAAAATTCCACCGTAAAAAAGGTTCTTTTAACTGAAGTATAATTTTACGTTGTAGAATTATACAAGTATACTTGTACAACCGGAAGTGTACGAGAGCGCCAATAATTTAGAATAAGAGATCAGTTGGTGTACTTTATAATTCCAAGTTATTAAAGTTGATATATTTCTGGAACACGGAAAAGTTCTAACGAACCACTTTCGTGAGTGACCCTGTATTTCTCCTATAAAAATATGTATGTAATTATGTTTCTCTAATTTTTGGAACCTAACTCCCTTTTTGCACTAGTTCTTTGTTTCGTATAACAAGGATTCGCATAAAAAGGCATTTTTTAGGAACGTAACAACCGTGTTATACCCACACCTGTATTAATATCGAAGAAATTGTCGATTTTTATTATAAAGTTATCAACTCACGTCGATTCTTGGGCAAAAAATAGCTCTTTAAGCAAATTTTTTAATGCGTAATTTAAATAATGTTTACAATTGTACACACATATAACTTAATCAGTTTGCAATAAATATAAAACAGCGTGTGATACAATTGAAAATAGACACCATTAATAAAACTGCGTACCGAATATGAATGAAATTTTGTATTTCATTGTCCGTTATTCGAATTTCCGCTATAAATATTTTGTTTATTGAAAACGTATTTGTTTCGATAGTAAAATAATTGCTTATTTATGTTAAAATATAACCCAGTTCGAAATTTTAAACCTTGGCCCATTATGACAATGAATGTGCAACTACATTTTATCTAACCCGGGGTGTTCTATTTAAAATGGAGAGGATTTCCCTTGCACGTTTTCTGCTAAATTACCGTTCCAATTTTCTGTTTACAAAGAAATCAGGAAACTCGCGAGTTAGAGCCGTGGTTTCTATAAATACTGGAGAATATAAATGATTACATCATTTTAATTTCTGTATTAATATTTCTCGACCTAATTTTGTTGCAAATTATTTAATTACTGAATATTTATACAATTATTAAAGCGTGTATATTAAGATAGTGAAGCGTATGCGAGCGAAAAATATCATTACAAGAACATTTATATTGCAATAATATTTTGAGCTGGGGTATTATCGGTTAAATGTGTTTAGAGAGAAATTTCCTGATATCAAAGTTTTTGAAGAATCTAGCCTAGCGTACAAGAAACAGCTGATAGAAAATCAATTAAAACCGAACAAAGTATTCAGCAAGACCAGAGATTGAACGCAAGATAAACTTTTGTCCAATTTAATTAACCTTTTCAAATTTTCCGTTTTGTTCCAAGTTTAATAATATTATTAACAATGGATGCAAGACATAATCTAAAAAATAAATAAATATCGAAATTGTTAATTTTCCCCATTAGAATCTTTAAATTCCGACCAAAATATTCACTAATATTCCAATTATAATGTATAATTACACATATACTAGTAAAATAATCAAATTTTGTTTAAATATAAATAAAACAATTTGCAATATAATGTAAATGATAATTTCTGTCCACATTTTTGTTTTACGTTTTTTTTCCTAAGACAGATAAAACCTAAGATGTATTACAAGAGTGCTATGATAAAATCAGATTTGTATAAATTATAAACATTTGTTAGCGACACATCTCCTTCTAGTTTAGTGAAGCTCGCATTTGGCGCGAATCCAAAAATACAAACCCCATTACGGGGGTGGCAACAGCGGGCGCATTTTAAAAGCAAAAACCTCTTATTATGAATTTATTTCTTTCACCCTTCGTGAATAATAATTTTATTTAATGAAACGCCGATACATGATATCGTGGTCGGCGATGTCAACTTTGACCTTAAATTATTAATCGAATTCGGCGAACGAATGGTGGCAGTGCAAAGAGCAAACGAAACGAAAAGTTTCTGGGGTCAAGCGCAAAGCCACAACGGCCGGCTGAAATTGAATTGACTTTAGCAAATAGAATCTGTCATTCATGTAAATTGTTTCTGCCGATGAAAAGTGGCCGTTTTAAAACTCTGACAGTCGGTCAGTCGATATTTTTAAACTTAATCTATTAATTAAGAACTATTTTCCAGACATTCAATTTAAGGATATAAAATTTAATCTTTTTGAAGCGCAACTGATTGAAATTATAATAAATTACACCACAAATAAAATATATTGTAATTCATAAGACGTCAGCTTTTTAAATCAGAAGAAGCACACTTTCAATTTTTCAACGTAAGAAAAAAAAATTTGTTATGAAGAACAATAAGTGTTTTAAAGAACAGAATATATTTTTTTTAAAGAAAATATTGAAAAAATATTAATTAAAATATTAATAGAAAAAACCCAGCACAAACTTGTAACAAATTGAACTAATTATGGTATTTTTGTGGACGATAAAATTCGTTATGTTACAATTTTTGTTAATCCAATTTAAAAAAATGAACACTTTTTTTTATCGCAGAGAGTAACTCGAATGTAAAAATGAATATAAACGAGAAATTTCAGATTCAACATACGTATTTTAAAGCACCGCATAAAGGAGGATTCCGTGATAAAATGAACAAGTTGGTCATAATAAATTTAATGAGCAATTATTTGAAGTACAGTAAAGATAACATCTTTCCCGGAATAATAAAAGTGTCTTGCATTTATTCATATTCGCATCAAGATTTATGATTCCTAATCATGTAACACGACATCTGCATTTATTTTACATATTCATAAAAAAATAGTGTCTGCATTTATTTGTTCGTTAATTTGTATTTGCAGCTTTCGATTTTGCAGCTTAAATCACCCATTGATCTTTCTTTTAGTGTAGATACCACGTTAAGAAATATATTGAAGCCAGTCATTGTTTCAGTAATGGTTTTTGAACGTCTTCTTGCATTTGGAACGCATGGGTTTATAACCTCTATGCAGAGTAAAAAAAAAAAAAAAACAAAACCACCTTTATATATAAAAAAAATACTTTCTGCATTTATTTGTTCGTTAATTTGTATTTGGAGCTTTGGATTTTGCAGCTTAAGTCACCCATTGATCTTTCTTTTAGTGTAGATGCCACGTTAAAGAAATATATTGAAGCCAGTCACTGTTTCATTAATGATTTTTGAACGTCTTCTTGCATTTGGAACGCATGGAACCTCTATGTATTAAAAAAAAATTAAAACCGTATAGTCGAAAAATGTGGGAAGCTAACAAAATCAGAATACATGAAGTCAAACACAAAAAAACTTCCAATTGAAGACAGATTTTATAAAGACCTAAAAAAGAAGAAATATTTTGCATGTCGCAGTGCAGTTGTCAGTTTTATTCCAACGATGGCGATGGAGTTGCCTTTGCATCTTGGCATTCATTATATGAATGGACAATTCCTTAGAGTCATTGTTTCGAACATAACCATATGTTCATATCCTTACTATCTAAAAATAAATTCTTTCACATTTCGTCGCAATTTTTTTGGAGGGCATTTCACAAGTAAAACACGAAAAATATGCAACAATTTGCTGCAGTATTTCTGTCAGAATAATCGATTGTTTTTATAATTCTGGATGTGATTTGCTCCTTTTGTCTCTCTTCAACCTATTCGTCTTTTTTTAATTTTCTCAAAGATTTTTGTCCTGTAATTTTTAAGAACTCAACTACCTCATCCCACCATCCTAGTTATCTTTTAATTTGTTTTCCATGGGCTTTCGTTGCATGTTTCTTTTAATGATCCTTGTGCGTTAATATACATTTACCTATTTACTATGTATTATAATATTCCCAAATTGTACTCATCTTTCTTTCTTATGATGTATTACTTGTGCTGCTTTGCTGGTCATTGGTCTTATGATACTGTTATACATTCTTCATTTGGTTTTGTTGTTTATTTTTCCATTTTCTATTACGCTTATGCCGTGTGCTTTATTTCAAAGTTTCTTCTTATTTTTACTTCTAAGTTTTTCAAGGTATATTGTCCCACACATATAGTGCGATTCTAAAGTACTTTTTGACACCAACATTTTGTACGTAAAAATTCAAAATCGAAGTGTTTTTTCTCATAGCGATAGCTCCAGCCGTCCAAAAGTTATCATGTGAGGGGGATACTTTAGAATCGCACTGTATATTAATTTCAAAAGTGTTTGTGTCCGATTCTGGTGTCTTTACCTTATGTTTCTTGTGTTTCTTATTAAGTTGTTAAATATTTTCCCTTTTATACTTTCTTTGCGTTTATCTTGTTATATTTTCGCTTCCCCTTTCTCACCTGCCTATTCTTAACATTCTTAGTCTTAGTTTTTTATTCAATTATTTCAGCACGTTTCTCATTAAACCAACGTTTTGCTTTTCTTTCTGTTTTTTATGTTTCCACTTTTCTTCATTTTCTTCTTTTTACTGTTCATTCCTGCGTTTTTCTCATGCCCATTTTCTGATTTCTTCTGTTTTCTGCCATATTTAACAAACTTTCTACTTTAATACTGAAACAATCTTCTAAACTGGCATTTCAAGATAATTTATCATTAATTGATTTGCTTGTTTTGTCTTCTTTTTCACGTAGGTCATTTATGCCCATTGGTATATCATGTATGCATTGTATATTTAATTTTTTATTATATTAAATAAAAGAATTTTATGTCCGATACGGCCATTTTGACCAGTTTATGGACCTGTTTTTAAGACATAAATTACTACATTAATGCCCTAAAGACATAAAAGTTTTTAGAGCCCGCTAATAAAAAATAGAAAGAGAAAACTATTTATCATCCCTCAACAATTTTATTTAACTTGAACTTGGAACAATTATTATTAATACGAACTTGCGTTAACTGTAAATCTGGCCGCAATTATTAATTTCGTTGTTATTTCATTTTCATCTACTGCAGTGGTATTCTTCAAGGAGTGTATTAAATATTTCAAGAGAATTTCGACTCGTATAGTTTTTAAAACACATTCTGTTCTTGAATAATATTTCCTCTTGATTATTACGATTTTTGATTTAATTTTTCGCTGTATATATTATTGCTGTACTATATTCAGTTATTAGTTCATTGCTTTTTTGTTTAAAGTCCGTCTGACACTAAATTATTCACAATATTTTGTACTAAATTCTCATCAAAATTTACAACATTTTAGAAAATGTTTTAAAAATAATTAGTTCCACGTTATCTCATAATAAATTTAGTTCAGAATCTTGTATGACACTATTGAATTTTATGTCTAATTTTGTTTACAAAATTTACTATAAAATTCGTGTCAGACGTCCTTAAGGTCGATTCAATCTACAAACTGAGCCCCTTCCTGATTATTCTTACAAAGCTTGACGCAATTTTGAATGTTTTGTAATTTTAATAAAGTTCGTTTATTTCATCCAATGTCTGGTGAATGCCAATATTTTATAATTAATATGCTTTATATTTCCATTCACGTGTATTAGACTAATTTTTTAAATTATAATCATGAACGAGTCACTTTTGAACTATAAAATTTATAAATAGTATTTGTGTAAAAATCATTAATCTGTGTAAACATACACACAAAATTAGATTTAATTAATTAGTATTTACAGAACTAAATGTTGATTCTGTATTTAATTAATACAGTCTGTTTAAGCCAACAAATATTTATTTTTAACTAATTTACCAACAGTAATTTACAAAGGGTTTTGGTTGTATTTTATTTATTTATTAATTATTACATTAAATTTTAAATATTTGCCATTTTCAGACTTTCAATGCAAATACATGACAAAATTAGTAATATTTTTTATTTCATTTTTCATCGTTCTTTCTAGTTTTGACTGCTTTTTTTGTGATCAATATAAACTTTTTCGATTAAGTAGCGAACCTAAACCCAAATGAAATGAAAAAAATCATGTTAATTCATTTCCTTCTCCAGCTATAGATTAATTATTCTTTAATAATTCTTTAATTATAATTATGAGGATTTTTAATTTATTCAAAAGTTACACTTAACAGTCAGCAAATTATCCCTACTTGTGAAACTAGTAAACATAACATGTAATATGTGGAAAATTCAATGTATTAAACTATATAACGTAGTTAAAAGTTCGACAGTCGTATGAACTTAATTTTAAGTCGTTAACGGAAACGCAATAATGAAATGATTATAAATGCATTGATAAAACAACTCATTATCTCGAAGCGCCAACAAACTAGACAGAATCGAAACACGATAAACTGATTGGCAGCAAACGCATCAAAACTGTGTCGAGGAAATGTGGCAATTATCTCAAAGTTCGCTTTGACTGTGAGCAGGAAAGGTTAGAAGGTTAATTATGATGAAAATCACAAAGAATATCTTTAACGATAAATAGATTTATTTAAAGACGATGAGGCATACAGAAACAAAACAATAATTATTTATACAGGGTGTAACATTAGTGCGATATTCTTCGATATCTCCGTTGCAAAATACAAAAAATATTTTAAGACAAAAGTTTTTTGAATTTATGGTCTCCACCACCTAAAATAATATTTTCAGTTATACGGAGTGTTTTGTTTGTGCGCAACCACGAATAACTTTAAAATTTTAAATGGAACACCCCATATATTATTATTATTATTCCCTGAGTAATTCTAATATAAGTTTGTATAAGATAATATTTGTCTATGTCTATTCGTTTTTAAGATATTTGCATTTATTCGGAAATTTTGACAGCTGACAGTCTTCGGCAAAACGCCAATAGTTCAATAACGAAATAAAAGGTGGATAGGTGGTGGAGAACATAAATTCATAACACTTTTGTTTTAAAATATTTTTTGGACTTTGCCTAACAACGGATATATGGAAGAATATCGCACTAATGTTACACCCTGTATATCTACATATTTCTTTATTCTAATTTTTAAACCTTTCAGTCCAACGTCCAATATGAAGAAACAGAATGAATAAGCAGAATGAAGAATCGGTGAAATTATAAGAGAAAGTAATCAATTAATGACTGTACAAACTGAAGAAATCGAACAACAAAATATGATCGAAATCGAAATCGAAATCATTAGTGAGTGTACAAACAGAATGTTCAACAAAGGCACCTTACGATGGATAAACCTGAAAAAACTAGGAAACTAAATCAAGAAAATGTAATTTATTTTTAAAACTACTTCCTCCCTACTTTTTTCATTTCTTTGAAATAAAATAAAGTAACAGAGCTGTGTCAGTTCTTTGCACTTTGTATATATGTTTATATCCTTAATTTTTAGAAATTTGCGCTAACTTGTGACTTTTAATTATACGGCATTTAATATCAAAGTGCTAATTGAGGTTTATTAGAAATCGCAATTGAGTAACTCGATATTCGCATATGGAAATCTAGTGTTAATAAATAAGTAAATATGTGTTTTTACAAAAATAACGTCCGTCAATAAAACAAACGTGATGTTGACACAAAACCAATATAAAGAAATTAATTAAAATAAAGATTAATTATTAATCCTTATAAATATTGTAAATAATACTGACTGCAGCCCTTTTCTCTGACTTGAAAGACTTTCTAATTTCATGTTTTTACTAATAATCAAATTGATATTGGTTTTGTAAATATTTTGGATTATTCTTCTTAATTTAGTCATCTTCTACTTAAAATTCCCTATAATTTTTCTCTGCGTACCAGTCTTTTTCGACTAAATCTTCTGTCCACGCCCTATAATGTATCTCTATTTATGTCCCTCTTTGTCCCATTTATTAAATCATTTCTGTTGTTAATGATTTTCTAAATCTCATCTGTCCAAAATGTTATATTAATAAAATTAGATAGGTGGTTTTTAAAATGGAAATTATGTTTAATAAAACATTTCCATTATTATTATTCTCACTAATTTAATTATCAATTATTTGATTTCTTATTGCAACAAATTATTATAAAGTCTTGCATTAAAGAAATGAACAATAACGTACATGTATGTTTCATCAAATAAGCGATTATCATGAATTTAAATACTCTATAATTTTTTTTTTCACTAATAACCTCTATAATGTAATGCTATGATGAGGAACGATAAAACATGCTTATGTCCTATAATATTATGTTCAACTATAGGTCCCCTAACTTCCAAATATCAAATTTGCTGGCATCTAAAATTAAATTTTTGATAAGGTCATATTTCATATAGCAAAGGTCACGAGTTCAAAACCGCAGACTGTTCTAAACTGCGACAAACTTCAATAATTTATTATATTTTCGTATTACTTATTAAATAATGCAATAACAATAGACCAATGGCGAAAGAATAAATATTGACGTAAAGGTCACGGCAAACGCTTTAAAAAATATTAGGTTTGAAAAATAATGAGTATTGAAATGAGGTGCTTGCAGCTATACGGCACATTGGCAGTTGACCTTTGTCGTCGCAAAGTCAATGCCGTGCAATTATTCATCTCAAAATACAATACTATGCTGACCCAGTAAAACTTCTATATTTCTTTGAATATTTATGACATTCTAATAGCAACTCTCCTTTTATTACAGATGTTATCAAAGATTTTTTCGTAACTGTATGTAACGTTAAAACTATTGAAAATAGTGTAATTTATACGCTGACCTAATTATTATGATTTTGTTTCTATAAATATTTTAGATTTTAGATTATAAATATTTAGCTAATGTTGTAATGTTGTACATTTAATTTTTAATTTTTTTTTTTTAAGTATTAAACGTCTTTAAGACTTTAACTTTTTCAAATATGTAATTTAATTGTTACTATTTTCCAGTACTTCAAAAAATAATTTTTTTTATCTTTAGACTGTATATTCATTGTAGAGTGCTGTTGAGTAGATTTTAGGGTTACTTCTAAATAAACTTAAAGATAAATCGCTTGAGAAAAACTTTATGTTTTTTTAAAAGCTGGAAGCCGTAAGATTAATTTGAATAAAACGGAAGTTTCTACATAATAAACAAATCTCCATGCCTACATATCGCAGACTAAACTTTCACCGAAAGTAATCCTCTCAACGTGTACAGCAGAGGAAACAGCAATTTCACTGAATAAGACTTATTTATATGTTTCAAATTATATGAATAATTTGACAGATGCGTCTCAAATACAAGAAATATCACAAAACTACAATAAATTTAGATTTTCGTAAAAAGCAGGACATATCGCATAATAAATTGGGGGAAATTTAAGAAACATAAAATTTGCCCTGCTAAATAATGAACTTTTTATACATAACTACGCACGTATTACGTAAATCAAGTACGTATTATATAAATAAAAGCTTCATCCATATATGCTAGTAAATAAAAAACAATTCATAGAAATATATAGACAAACGTAAAAAAATTAAATTTGTACGCAAGTTTTAAACAATCTAATCTGTAAAAGAATTAAAAAATACATAAAATTCACAGAAATTAATAATAAATAATAAAAGTTCCAAAAGTTCAAATTAAAGGCCATTAGAAAACATAAATAAATTCAAAATTCAAAATAATACATAGAAATAACAGACAGATTATCCAAAAAAGATTCGATTAAATTTCTTGTTGAAAATAATAATTACAAAAAGAATTATCTACAAAATGTCCATTGTCATAAATATTCGATAACCAGTTCTGGAACATAATAATAAAATAGAATAATTCAAAAATATCTGAAAATGATGAGAATGATGTTTCCAAACGAGTGGACACAGCACGGTATATAACTTGTTGGATTTTCGACTTTATATTACTTTATTATTAGTAGGAGAAACCTAAATATATAAAAATAGCAGTTCTATGTTGAAGGGTGTGCCAGAAAAAAATTATTTTATTCTTGAGTAAAATATGAAAATAACGCCGAACATGAACGGATACAGCACCGTATTTAGAACCGAATGCTCATATGTAAAAATGACGTTTTCCGAAAATTTTAATTTAGAAGAACCGTCGTTTTTGCGGATTTGGGCCAGCTACCACCTACTAAAATAATGGAACCTATTTCAGAATGACCCTGTATATTCTGTAAAGATTTTTTTCTCATATTTTGGTGAGAATTATCAATATATGCCCTGTTATAATAAACAATAAAACATACGTAGTTTCTGTTATTTAGAGACTTCAAATACCTCTCATAGATAGCCTAAAAAATAAACGGTGTTTTGAGCTTTAGAATTTTGCTTAAAATTTATTTTCAATAAACAGGCCACTTTAATACGAATCGTTTAAGTTTCTGTTTGTACAAAGCTATTAATTAATGTAGCAACGTAGCTAGAAGACAGTTGCGGTAATAAATGTGATTTTATCTCAGTTTGCTTAGTTAAATGGAACATATTAATGTTTGAAGTTGAAGGTTATTTTTGTATATATAATGAATACGAATTGATTAAAAAATTCGAATAGTAAACATATAAAAAAATACCATTTTTAATTTGCTTATTTATTTACATTTAGAACAAAACTGGATAAACCCCATGAA
The DNA here is from genome assembly GCA_018397195.1 of Lethrus apterus. Taxonomy (NCBI): domain Eukaryota; kingdom Metazoa; phylum Arthropoda; class Insecta; order Coleoptera; family Geotrupidae; genus Lethrus; species Lethrus apterus. Next base: position 21,534 of record JAFFZR010008581.1, on the reverse strand, counting down.
CATTGTTCTTTTAACTGAAACTAAACTAAAATATGCACCCAGAAAAAAATAAATATAACATTCCGTATATGTTTAAAGATGAAAAAAAGAATACAAAATATTCAAAGCGAATGGTTCAAATTAGATCTTACTGTAAGTTTAGATGAGAGCAAAGATTGGCAAAAAACGTCTAAATTGGCGATCGTTGTGATCATTAAACTCTTGCTTTCGTCTGTTGAGACTTCTGAAAAAAAGATAACATTTTGGCAACTAAAATAGTGCAATTTCGGTGGGCTGAAGGCAAGTGGAATCCAAGAAGCGGTTCTATGTCTAAACAGTCAATTTTATTATTTAAATGTTTATAAATAAACAAGATATACGTCAAAATTATCTTCCTAGAAATTTATTACCTATAAAATTTACTTATCCTTCGAAAATATCGCATTATTAAACCTAACATTTTGTAAAAGTTTGCTAACTAAATTTAATATTAATATTCATTAGATATTGATAGAAGATTAGTGTATTCTAGGGATAAAATTATATTGAAGTTGGAATTGCAGAAATTATAATGACAAAATAAATTAATTATATAAAAATAAAATAGGAATATGTATTCAAATCAAAATGAAAAATATGTACTGTTTTTCATTTTCACTTTCATTCACTTTTCTTATTTTAATTCACTTTGGATATGGCTCGTGAAGATAAATTCCTAATTAAAGAAAACATTGTTGCTATAAAAAGATCAGAACAAGCTAATATTATGTACAGTCGTTCATAATATACAAAATTTCAGAAAGATCTACCTACTTTGATCAAACGGTCTTGTTTTGTTTAATCACGGTTTGATCAAAGTAGGTAGATCTTTCTGAAATTTTGTATAGGACCACAATTTCTTATTAGGAACGACTTTTCTTAGTAAAAGTTTGCCGTATCATGGATTAGTTGGATAAATTTGTTCATTTCATTCATCATTCTATTAAAATTGTAAGGCCGTTTTCCTTGTTTTTTTTTCTTATGCAACCTATTTAAAATTGTATACCGTTAAAAACAGAATTAAAAATCATAACGAAATAACAAATAAAAAATATAGGTTGTCATTTAAAAAAAAATGGCGATGACGTCATAACAAATAAATGAAGGTGTTTAATAAAGAATTTTTTCCCCAAGTTGTAGCTAAGACTGTCCCATTTAATAATATATATGGTTTGTTGGTGATTAAATCACAATTGAAGTCGCTATAGTCTCGGGCCCGTTTTGTAGAACGGACTGTATATAGTTTATCTCATCAGGCCTAGTAGGCCCATCGCTTGTTCCACGATTCTTTTCCATGTTTTCCTGTCCTGGGTTTTCTCTTTCCATATATAAATTCTACTTTCTTCTATGTCTTTTAAAAAAAATTAAAAATAAATTAAAATCCACGGAATCGTTTATAGATGGATGTGGCGATAAATTCATTGCACTTATTGGATCAAAAATTAGAGGAGAAATTACAACCGCTTTAGTAGCAAAATCATGATAAAATCTGGATAAGTATCCCTTTGTGAAACAAGTATTTATATAATACTCATTTGCCTTCATCACCACCTGTCGAGAGAGTGTTTCCTTATGCAACATTGATTAATGCACCTTGGTGACATACATTATTAGAATAATGAAAGCAAATAAGAACATGTTTTTCTCTTATACTGCAATATATAATTAATGAATTGTGTTTACGTTTAATTATTATATTTTAATTTATTTTTTTGTGTTGAAAGTTAAATAAATTATTTATATTTATTTATACACCACGAAATATCTATAAATGAATAAGACTGAAGAAGATTTATAATATTACACGTTTTTTCTAGCACAGTATATGCATAATTCCTTTGAAAAACATATGCTCCATATTTATGATTTTCAACTTTTGAAATAATTTTCAAATTTTATTCAAACTTTTGTATAATTTATTTATATGTAGGGGTTGAATTCGCAACATCACCAAATCCAAAAGAGTTAGATGTGGTAATTTTATTTCAGTTCCAATAGCCAAATAATCGATTGCTGTAATTAAAAAAAGTATGCTCAAATTTTGAGAACAGTATTTTAATGCTAGCAATATTTAGTGTTTATACATAAAGCTATTTAAACACAAACAATACTCAAGTACAAACAATAATGTTTAAGTAATAAAAATTGTTATCATAAAAAAATGATCAACAAGACTTTTGAAAGTAAATAAAAGTAAATGGAAAATTAACCTTATTTTTGAAAATCATTCGTTCGTGTCTAAACATTCTAATCTTCTTATATTTTTAATTCAAATATCCTCTACCGTCTAACATGGGTTAATATGTTTGTTTGTGTTTGTTAAAGTAGTTAAAATATTAATTACATGATAATTGATGTTGAAATTCGAATAGTTATCACGGAGGTTATTTACAACTTAATAATAATTTTGGCGAAGAAATCGATTTAATTGGCAAATATTACAATTAATGTGTTGACTAATACTAACTTGTGCTAAGTGGATGAAAGTTAGAATTAAAGCTGTGATTTTATGAAACAGTTTTCTTGTTTATTTGTACTTTCAATTTACATTAAAATCTCACCGAAAATTTTTCTATGAATATTTGAATTCATTACAATAAATTTTATGAAAAGTTGACGAACAAATTTAATATTCAATTAAAATTCATTTTTAAAATTTTAATAGAAGATTATTAATTTGTTTATAAATATTATTTTTCAGAATTTATAGTTAAGGAATTTCTGCAATTTTGAACGTTTTACATTACTAATGGCAATGGTAAAGGAAATATCCTAGATCTGCAAATGCTAGTAAAGGTATTTTGCAATTTTCGGCTTCAAACGATAGAGATAAAGTTTTCCGTAATTTTCAAATATATCAATTTATTTTATTGCGTTTTTTGTGTACAATAAATTACCCAGTTTTACCCAATACTGTATCTCTTAAGATAAAGAAAAAATATATAAAATATTAGTATACGTTAATTTTTTTGTTTAAATATTTGAGAAAGGAACTGTAAAATAATTAATATAAATTTGTGGATTCGTGCAATTTTTTTTTATATTTTTTCATCATACATATATTACATATTTAATGCTCATTATTGTTATAATAAATAAATAAATTCTATATAAATTACAGTACTACATAAATTATTGCTAAATATAAAATTGAACAAAGAATTTAATGATTACCCGCGTGCAGCTCGAGTTTATCTGTCTTAAACCAGACGACAGATTCGCGATTATTTTTCTAAAGACTGAACCCTTCAATTAAATTGCCACCTTGACACAAAACTGTTCCTTACATGAATAAAAACAAGTACACCAATGATTCATCCCGTGAACTAATTTATACGAATTTTCTATGCTACATTAAGAGCGGGACCGCCATGACATTGATGAAAGAGCGACTTTGTTCTATACTACTTGTACGTTTTGAATAATGCGAACAACAATAAACGTGTTAAGGTTAACCAGGTGACTTTTTGGCGGTAGGGATTTACACCGAAATATGGGGATAGTGTTTTTGTATATAAATCGGAAAAATTAAAAGAGATATTATTATCGTTTTATACAGCGAAGTCAATATCCATAATGTTCCAATTGGTAAGTTTATTAAGCAATTACGTCTATTATTTTTTTTTAATTTAATTTTTAGGTGTTAGTTTCCGCCCTGTGCGTTTGTGCCTATGCCGCCCCTGGAGGTTTGTTAGCGACTCCATTTGTTGCCCATACAGTATCCGGACACAGCAGTGTTGTTGCACATCCTCCTCCAGCTGTTCCGGTTGTGCATGCTGCTCCTATATTACATGCTGCTCCAGTAGTACATTCCGCTCCAGTTGTACATTCCGCTCCAGTTGTACGTGCTGCACCAATAGTACCCATTGTTAAAACTGCACCTGTTCTACATACAGTGCCAGCTGTGCCATTAGTGAAAACCGCACCAATTCTTCATGCCGCTCCTGTAGTACATGCTGCCCCTGTAGTCCCTGTTGTTAAAGCTGCCCCAGTTATAACTGCTGTTCATCCAGCCCCAGTTGTACATGTTCATTGAATATTGAATGAATAATTGTATAAATTATTAAATAAAATATTTTATCTTTCGAAACAGTTTCATTTTTAAAATTACTTAGAATTAAAGTGCAACGATCGGTGGTGACGTCCATCATTGAAAGCAAATTAATAAAATACGAATGATTTCGGCGGCGGATCTAGTCCTCATTCTTTGGAGTGGGGGGAGGAGGCTAGTACATTGATACATACAAGAAAATAAATATTAAATTACAAATGTTGTTAGAATAATTTTAAATAAATACCTACAGAAGAAAATTTTGAAAAAATTTCCTAAGTATTAGTTGTTAAGAATATTGAAATTTACACGAATTAATACACGAATTAGAATAAATCAAATGTGTAACATAAAAAACTAAATCAAAGGAAAGTAGTAAAAAAATCGAAATACGTAATAACCATTTGCGACTAATGTTTACAACCCAATATATTGATAAAATTAAAACCAGCAAAAAACATGATAATATGTAATAAAAATATATTTATTACGACACACAATTATATAGAAATCTGTTTCGGTATCTTTTTCAAGTAATAAAAATTTTTTAATATTGATTAAAAATATTAAAATATATTGGAATATATTTATTACTTGTAAAGTGCAATTTCAAGCAATTACAACCAAGAATTTTATAGAATAATTTCATAGAATGTTCCTGCGATATTTTCAAAATGGGGATTAAATTTATATTTATTTTCTCAACAGCTTGTGCCGGTGGGGAAGAATGATATATTAACGTATCAGCAACACACGCATGCCTTCTATGGAATTTAATACATTGATTAAAAGAAGCTGTATATGAAGAAAAAAAGATAGGTCTACAAATTGTACCCTGAGGAAGGCCTGATGGAACCAAAAGCCTATTGGAGGTGTAAGTACACCCCTTCAAACGCGGATACCGGCAATTAATTTAGCAAACTGTTTATGTCGTGAAATGTTTGTTTTATTTTTTTTTTCTAATTAATCTGCATTTTTATGATATTATTTGGATATGCTTTTTACTAAAAATCTATAACCACAGAATATAAATTGACGTAGACCTTTTGCGCTCTGCAAACTTGAACTTAATTATTCTAAGACATATTAGTTTTTATAAATAATTACTCAAATCAAAATGTACTTGTATTTTTCAAAGGGTGTACAGAGGATGACTAGATATGTTTAAAATGTTGAAGCTATAAGATAAACATCATTTCTTTAGTATGTCAGAATTTTACTTTCTTTTCATATCAACAATTTCATAAACTAGTAATTTTGTGTCTGTTTGTTGTCTCTAAATGCAGAATATGTTCCCCGTTTCATATTTTTCATTCGCCTTTCAACGATGGAAGCTTCAGATCCTTTCTTGCTTCCAGTAAATGTTAAAAATATTTCTCAGTTTCCTTACCCATAGCCTCTCTTTTCCCATTTCCATTTCTTATATGTTTCTATTTTCGCGCAATATTTAGGCCTCCCGCCTCTACTCCGTTTCTGTTTTTTTTTCTTTTTGGTCAAACTATTTGTTAAACTTCCTTTTCTTCTCCAAATTATTGCCTGTACTTTCTTAGTAGTGGAAACTGATTTACATATTACTTTTCCAATTTATTACATTCGCCATAATCATCTGTTTTAGACGTATTTCGTAACTTAATTAATTTCTCTTCTTAGCCATCGGCCTCGTTTACATCCCTTGTTCCTTCAGTTGTCTGAGTTTACATATTTCTTTTCTGTACCCTGTACTATTAGAGCTTATAGTTCACTTTTGCGTAAACACTTGAATTATTTCTGCCTGAATTCCCTTTTTTCTTCTTCCATATGTCTAGTGCATTTTTATGATTTAAATGTGTTGTGAAATTTTCACCTTTTTGCATTATTTTCCTACCAATACTTCTTTTAACCTTACATACTTATAATTAAATAAACTTTCATAAGATTCTACAAGATCATATTATTTTATTCACCATTCTTTTCTTTTTTAGTATTTGTTGCACCTTCTTGTCTCTGAGACATATGTTATTAAATTTAGTTAATTTAAAATATTAGCTAAGATGTATGAGCCCGTTCGGATCTTGTAAATTCCGTTGGCAACGTTGAGATTTTCTCTCACTAGTCCCCGCTACATATATTTTATTATACATTAAGCTCAGGTAAACCGAATGAAAAATTCAATAACATTCTCACATTTTCGCCAACTTTCCTAATGTATTAGAATCATTTGGGAAATAAAACGGCACGATATAATAAACGAAGTAATTAGAAATCCTCCTTCGAGGAACAGTGAAAAGAAATTGGCTTTCGGTAATAAATAGTTGAACATAAGTTGGTGGTAAAAAAGAAATTCGAACTAAAATCCCAATGAAAAACGATAAATTTAAATTTACTCGTCGGCCTGTAGTACAGAATAATAACGGCCCTATTGTAGTGAGTTGTGTCAGTGAGGATTAAATCGGAAAGGGCGGTCCGAACACGACATGTATTCCAACGCTATTGGAGGCGATACATCAGTCTGAGATGGCAATATAAACCCTAACTTGCACTGTGGAGGCAAATCTGAGGTCTTATAAATTATCTAGAAATTCATTGACATTGAGTCATCGATTTCATTGTGGTTACGCGTGGTGTCTTAGGCGAAATTGCGTGATTTAATTAATTTAGAATAGAATGGGAATCGTTGAAGATTTAATCTGGATGATTTAATTTATGGTGATTTAATTTAAATGGTTCAATAATTAGTATTATGGTTATTCAAGTTGTATTTTTTAATTAATTTTAAAATAAAAACATTTTAGCAAAGCAATGACTTATAAAATTCTGTTCAACTATTGATAAGATCGCCTTCAACAACATATTTTATTGACACTTGAGCTGCGTTTGTTCATTGATAGCAAAAAGGAAATAAAATTTAATTTTGTTTATTCAATGGAAAATTGTCCATAAAAGGTATTATTAAAAATACAGCACAATCTAGACATTAAACTTCCCATTTGAACGTTTAATATTTACGTTCTAGTAAAATATTGATACAAATAGCTGCTGGCTTTTAAGAGGCACAACCATAAGGCCAAAGTGCTCTCGGCAGTAAATTCGAAATTAATATTGATTTGTATTATTTGGACGTGAAATATTTATCTATAATTTATTTTATTTGTGTATAAATCGATGGCTCTTTTCTCTATTTGAGTTAAATGAGTTTATATCTGAATGGGTTTGAATTTGGAGAAATAATTGATATTGTTTAGTGTCAAGAATTTTTAATACTTTTGCTATAGGTTTATGTATCTGTATAATTAAGTGCTAAGGTGCTAACGTTTAATTAGCAAAGACAATTAAAACCTTGATTATCATTAAACCTGCCATGACGACACGAAAATGAAAGAACAATTTTTCAAAATATTGTTTCTGTCAAATAATGGAGCAATAATTTTATTTAATTTATAAAAAATTTAGAATTTTTAAAATGTTTCTCTCCTTATGTTTTAAGCTATTTCTGCAAGCATTTTTTTTGCTTAACGAAATGGTGATTAAAAATACAATATTCAACCTCGAATATATACGAAAAAATAGAAATAAAAAATTCATAAGCGATTACTTAATTATATACAGGGCTGTCCTAAGATATTTGGCGCTCGTGGGTTACTAACAATAATGCACTCCTCTTTATAAGAAAATATACGTGAGGAAAAGTGGGGCGACTAGAAAAAGTTAATATAATTACCAATAAATAAGGTGAATTATTTTTTACGAAAAAAAAAGTACGGATGGATGGAAAAAGGTTGTTCTATGGGTTGGGTTGGCTCCGTAAATTGAAATTTAAAAAGTCAGTTTTTAAAAGGGTTAGGTTCGCTCCGTAATTGAATTTTAAATGAATAATTTATTGGTTTGTGGTTTGGGTTAGGTTCGCTTCGTAATTTAAATTATCAAATTATTGAGTTTTTCATTTTTTAAAAATGTATAATTTATGGTTGGGTTCGCTCCGCAATTGAAATTCAAAAGGTAACAAAAGGAGTACATAAGAAAATACAAAATTCAAATAACCTATAAGAACAATTGCCACCCCAAAAGGCTGGCGCCCCTGGGCTACAGCTCATTTAGCCCTGTGGTTAGGTTGGCCCTGATTATACACAGAGAGATTCAAAATGACTGAAGGTGACGTCAAAAAGAAATACAAGGATCATCGAAAAAGAAGTGATAAAAGCAAAAAGATGGAAACAATTTAGAGTTTTTATGAAAGAGAGCTCAAAAAGTAACCGACAATTATCCATAAAGTATTAAAAAACTTTAGCCAATAAAAAGAGTGTATTCTACCGCAAATAAAATATAAAGGTGGGAATATAATAACATAGAGAATAGACCAATACAAATTTTGAAGAACTGCTGCTGAAAAAAGACAGAAAAATCAAATAGCGAATACAAATTTCAGGATAGATGAAAACAATGAACAGTAACAACAACAGTGGAATTACAGTGTATAGAAAATTTAGAGAAGAACCTAAAAGCATGTAACCTTGACTATTAAACTTGCAAACAGAGATAGATCTAAAGTTATGTTAGTCAGTAAGAGGTGTACTGTTAGAACAACTAACATCGTTTAATATTTAGTACACGTAATAAATTGGAAAGGTAGGACGGAGGCAGAAATTTCTTTTCGAATAAATTACTCTATCACTAAACCAGTGATGGCGAACCTTTTTGAGAAGTGGGTCAAATTTTGTTCATTATTTTTTTAATATTAGCCCGTGGGTCACCAAGTCGGTGCCCCCCCCCCCAGGTGGTAAGAAGGGTCCCAATAATTTGTAAACACCGAAAATTTGTTAACAGAAAAACTTAACAGTTGACCATTTTTTTGGATCTCGCTTTTAAAAAAAAACCTTTTAAAAAAAGGTTTTCGTTTACGTTTTTAAAATAAGTTTATTAAAATCAACGCGTGGGTCATTTAAAAAACCTTCGTGGGTCAGTGTCTGACCCGCGGCTCATTTTCGCCACCACTGAACTAAACCAAAAAAAGAACTATCAAGAAGATCTTTATAGTAATGAAATAGTAATTAACATGCTATTTTTAAGAAGAGTCTCTTGTGTTAGAATAAGGGATAAAATCAGGAACGATACCAAAAGGAAAGGGTATTGTTTGAAGCTCCAAATAAAATTCGTGAAGAATGACAACTAAGATGGCTAGGACTAGCATTAAGGATGAACGAAGGAAACACAAAAAATAGTCAAAATAAAAACAACAGAAATTAATGTAATTGATCCAGAGGAATCTCAGTGGAGAAATACATAATTAAAATAAGACGATAAAGAAATCTCACTGGGATGGACACACATGGATAAGCATTTAAAGAATAACTTCTGCTTCAACCACTAGAAGAGGATATGAACTAAATAAGTAAAAAAATTTTTTACCCCGTAAATCTTTTACTGTTGTAATTAATATTTGGAATCCCAATAAACTAAACTAAACAAAAAATGTATACCCATTATTGCGAATTCAATGGTATTCCACGATATATCACTTTACAAACAATACAGTGTGATTTATACACCTGTTTTATGTTTTAATGATTTAACATTTCTCGCATTCTGGCGTCGCGTACACGCTCTATTAGATTTTTTGGTAACTCTGCATTTTATTGCCCGCGTTAAATTTAACGCTTCACCTTCACCCAGTTTAAAAGCGTCTGATTTTTACTAACTTTATTTGGTTATAGATATTGTCAGAGATCGGTCGGAGTTTATTTTAAAATTCCATTTCAAGGAAAGCTCTACGATACATCCTACGACGCTTCAGTCGAAATACACCAAATGAATGTGGGTGTTATTTTTAGAACGAGAACGGGATTGCTTATTTTAAAGTTTGCTTTTAAAATGGTCGTTAGTTGCATTAAGGGAAGTTTGTTGTCAGTTATCGTTACTGTTGCTGCAAGTATGTCAGTCCTATTATTGTGTTTTCAAACAATTTCCGTTAATATGAACGTTTATGAATTTGTGCTTAATTAAGTTTGGAATTCCACAAATGTGTATAACTCGAAAGCAGAATAATTAAAAATTTGTATATAAATAATTACCTATACACTGTTGCTAAGGTATGGAACAAATTCGACATTTAGGGAATTATTTTCTAAAATATCGAATTTTCTATGCTTTCGCAATCTAATCTAACAGAGTTCTTAATAAAACAACAAACTTAAACTAAATGCAACATACATTAATGTAAATGAGATCTTAACTACACATAGTTTCGCGAACTTGCGATTAGTGTTGAAAATTAAGTTTCTGTGGTCACTCGGTTTATTGTAAACTAATTCAAGTCTAGTAATGCGAAATCGATATGTTTATTTTATACAGCTTGTTCACGGGAACATTCTACAATAGCTAACTTTTTCATTTAAAAAGATACAAACTTGGTTAAATAGACAATGTTCAAGTACCTTGCAATGCGCATTTCGCGCAATAAATTATAAAACAAAAGAACGTCGCGTTGCTAAGATACAAGCATAACGATTAATTTTTTAAATTGAACACCCTGTATATTTTTATATTTTTAAGTTGCTCTGATTGCCTGCTATAATTAATTATAAAACAATTTTCTCTAGGATCGTTAGTTAAGGAACAATAATTTCTTGCATTCTGGGTATTCACGAATTATTCTACAATAGATAACTTTTTTATTTAAAGAGATACAAATTAGGTTAAATCGATAATGTTTAGGTACCTTGCAATGCGCATTTCGCGCAATAAATTATAAAACAAAAGAACGTCGCGTTGCTAAGATACAAGCATAACGATTAATTTTTTAAATTGAATATTTTTATATTTTTAAGTTGCTCTGGTTGCCTGCTATAATTAATTATAAGACAATTTTTCTCTAGGATCGCTAGTTAATGAGTTAAAAAATAAAGTAATAAATAATAAAAATCAAAAAGCAAAAGAACCATTGTTATCCTCGTCTTACAACAAGTTGTTTTACAAATGTTTTTCGTGCTTCGAATGTATTATAAATTACTTAGTTACCACTATTATAATTTTAATGAAATTATTTTCTCCAAAACTCTTTTAATAGCGGTTTTAGAGAAAAATAGTCTTATAATTAATTATAGCAGACAACCAGAGCAACTCAAAAATATAAAAATATACAGGGTGTTCAATTTAAAAAATTAATAGTTATGCTTGTATCTTAGCAACGCGAAGTTCTTTTGTTTTATAATTTATTGCCCAAAATGCGCATTGCAAGGTACTTAAACTTTGTCCATTTAACCAAGTTCGTATCTATTTAATTAAAAAAGTTAGCTAATGTAGAATGTTCCCGTGAACAGGCTGTATACAGATTTAGTAAAAAGAAACTTAAATGTCTTTAGGACAAGATCATTTAGTAGTGGGGGATTCATACATTTACGAGTTAATAAATCCACCTTGCACTTTAATCTTTGATTTTTTTGTCAGCTAAACAACATATTAAAAAAAGTGATGAAGCTCGTAAGGTGCTTTAATAGGAGAGAGGGGGTAAAAGGAAGCCCGAAGAGAAAATGATTGGAAGTAGTGACGGAGGATATGAGACTTGGGCGTTGAGGAATTGACCGAGGCTTTGGATAGCAACAGATAAAAAAAATTATCAGTTCTTGCTGATCTGGGGTGCAATATTTCTGGAAGCACGAATGGATCTCATTCAAATTTGTGGAGGTCAGAGGTCACAAGGGTTTAAGAAGGGTTAACGTACGTACGTAGAAGAGATTTTGGAAGGACATGTGGTGCCTCGCTGGCTTTGTTGGAGACCATTTTATGTTTATGCATGATAATGCAAAGCCACACACTGCGGTAATTGTTCGAGACTACTTTGCAGAAGTAGAACATTGAGTTTTAGAATAGCCAGCGTGTTGCTCCAACCAAAATCCCATTGAACTTTTGTGGGATGAGCTTAATAGAAGAGTTCGGGCTAGCGTTCTTACTGTAAACTCCATACCAGAGGACATGGTACCCGTTTAAGAAGAATGGCACAATATTCCGCAAGAAGTGATTACTACTTTGATAAGATCCATGCCTAATCGTATTAAGGCCGTTATTAAAGAGGTAGCACACGGTATTAATAATAAAGAATTGCAGCTCTAGTTTTCGTTCGTACTTTTGTACAAAAATGTCATTTTAAAGCTCTATACCCGCGAAGAAAAAAGAACCTCAAAAAAATTTAGGTTAATGTTAAAGCTAAACAGCCTTTCAAATCACACAATGTTTTTTTTTTTTGCATTTGTTATCTAGAGGCTGAAAATATGTATTCAAAGATGAAAGTGCGAGGTGGGTCGATTTATTTGTTCTTAATTGTAGTTAGTTACAGATTCGCCTATAGGAAAGTGAAATATAATAATATAATATCTTTAGAAGAATTGCAATTACGGAAATTCAAATTTGTGCGAGGTTTATTTTTATTATTAATTATTAATGCTTTTGGCTTATTACCCTCCTTTTATAGTTCTTAGACAGAGTGTCCGGCAAAATGTTTACGATAAATGAGAAAAATTGTAATTATTAAAGATGCGAAACAACTTTTGGGCAATCATCTCTGCAATCCAGATAACCTACAAATTCATGTCATGTCTTTAGAGGAGAATTAACCTCATGACGACGTGAACCAATGATATTTTAAAACCAAGATCACATGCACCAATCAGAACAATCTTATACTGAAAAGATTACATGGTGCTTTTCTTGCCGCTACGTCATAGATTTTGACTTAGTAACCATGACAACTTTAAAAATACTTTAAATGTCATTTTGACAAACGTCAATGTTATAATTCATTCGGTTAATTCTCCAACCAAAGATCATTCGTACTCAACTTTTGTCTGGCAAGATTTTAATTTATTCGCAATGATTTCTAAAGGCAATTAAACTCGACCAATTGCTTTGGAAAAGAGCCCTCGCACTGTGCGCTCGCACTCTTTTCGTCAAATTGGTCTCGTTTAATAGCCAAACAACCACGGCTCTTTCCGACAAAAATTGAGTACTCATTATCTTACGTATGAAAATTATCAAACAAGTGAAATCACTAAAATATTTATAAGAAGAATCTTCTTTAAATTCAATTTTATGTCAAATACAAAGTTTAAACAAAAAATTTAAAAAGCAGTTCTTTGACTGTGACTGATTTCCAAACGAAAATGACTTTTTGAAAAAGTTAGAATTCTCAAAAATTACAAATGGTTAAAATAAAATATCACCTATTCATTACACCAAGTTTGCCAAGAACACTCATTGTTTTCCATCATATTTATTGGTATGATTCTGTCCCACAAAACGCGTCATCGAAAAATCAGTAAAAATTATCCATTCCTTTTTTCCGAACTGTTTGATAAATTAATGCACGACTTAATGGTCACAATGACAACTCGTGTTTTAGCAGATCCTAATTTTAATAGATGGTGCTGCCTAAAATGCAATATATTTCTTGGTTACACTATATTTTTGTTTTTTTGAATGAATGAATGAATCTTAATGCAAATTATATTCGTAAAAATTTCTTCAACACGTTTTACAGTTACACAGTTATACTCCGTACCTTCAAATCCTCTCATGGAAACATTGCAACCCTATAACATGGTAATAACTTTTAGCGAAGTGAATGGTGGACTGCAATGTGAAAAGTTCGCGTAATATTGAGTTAACTAAGAATAAAATTAGTAATTTGTATGAAAAATTACTTCTTGTTTGTTTACTTTTTTTTACACTCGATCTGTCCTTGTGTTTTCCTCATCTTCCCCCTTTCCTTCTATAAATTTTAAAAATATTTTTACCCTATCTTATTGATAATCAGATAAAATTTGGGACAGGTTTTACCTATTCCGTATGTACTGCTTTATCCAACCAATAAAAATATTTTACTACTTCTAGTTTCAAGCTTTGCATCTAAACTTTTTTAAATGTACAGATTTATCGGACGAATTTCGACTTCGACTGTAAAACTCGTATAAAGTAACTTAGAGTTCAAATAAACTTAAAGCGCATCGGGAATTATTTCCCATTAGATCTTGTAAGTTTAACGTGCAATATTTATTATGTTTCCTTTTCATTGACGTTTAATAAAATCGACAATAACATTATATATTAAAAAATAATATGTGGCTTTTTAATAGAAATTACATATGAATTTAAATTTGAAAATGTTAAAAATTCACGTTTATATAAAATAAAAATATATTTGTATTTTTGAACTTCCAACTAATGATAAAAGATATTTATTACGACAAAAATAATTATAATATTTTTTTAATCGTAAATAATTTTCGTATAATAGCAATGACATGTATTTATATATTATATATATTGGAATATAGAATATTTACTCTCCACTGAATCCCCTCATGGTCTTTTTATAATATTTAGTTTTTGTAGCAAAAATATATTTGCATCAGACTTACCTATCTAGAGAAACGGCAATGAGACTGTAAACGGACGCAGCAACAGAAACACCCTGTATGTACGGAACGGTTTTGCACATCCACCACCCGAGTACCCAAGCTGTAAATAAATATTAATGGTACAATGAAAGATATTAAAAGGATATTATGTGCAATTGATCGAAATAATGCATGGAATAGATTAAATATCGATGCAATAGATTCACATTATTGGCTCTGTTACGGAAGCTCCTGCCCAACGTTGTGTCAGATACAGTAGCTGTGTGATAGATTGTATAAATTTGCATTCCATATTCAATTAGGCCATCATTTATGAAATATTATATAAAATGGGTTACAAATTTGCCTTGCATATCAATCATACAATATGAAGACCGTTATATTAATTTTGTACATTTTAGCATTTCATCCATAATTTCTTTTAAATACACTTATAAGATGCGTACTATAAGCGTCACTGCATGATATAATAATCAATTGATATTTTAGCATCAGAAAATGTTATATTTCGTTAACTTTACAAAATAAAAATGAATCATAACATGATTAAGTTACGGAATATTTGTAAACGTTGAATTACTGATATTTTAATCTTACACATTATACTTAATGTAGATTTGTAGAATTTCAATTACACATTGGAATTTTAATATCAGTGTCGTAACTTAGATTTATGTCGTCGGGAGCACATATAATGTTTTCCTTGTACGATTTTTCATAATTTCTGCCAGAAATTTTTGTCCAGAAATACGTTTAAAACTTTTGAAATTAAAAGATTCAAATTGATTTGTTCTGTTGCATACTATTTTCGTATTTTTATAATATTATAATATTATAAAAGAATCCAACAAATAAATTCTAGAAACAAATCAAGGATATATTACAAATTTAGATATACATATAAATACTTCATAAGCATCTTCCTGTTTAATTCTTAAGGGCTTGTCTTTTATATATGATTAAATTTAGATCTAATCCATAAATTGAGGACTAGATCTTAGTGCCAAACTTTCTTTACTACTAAAGCATTTTCAGTTATGTTGGTAATTCTATGAATTTGGTTTATTGATGAATGCTTAGCTCTGACTTCAAACTAACAAGACAGTATAATTTCCTCTCTATGGTTGGGTTAATGTTTTTAACAGTAATTTTTGTATTTCCTTAATTTCCTCTCACCACTTGCCCAAAGGTCGAGGAACTTAATCGGACTGAGAGGGAAGGATTTGGTTGCGGCCACGACCGTATTACAGATTTAAGATCTATTCCAACATACGCAGCAAGGAAACGTGGAAGGCCAAATCATAATAATCGGCCGGAAGGCCAATCCAAAGTAACAAACATTATAAACTTAAATCTATGATTTATGTATGTAAATTTACAGAGTTATCCACTAAGACTTGAACCCAAGACCTTGAGATTACTAGCCTACTGACTAAGCCAAAAGACCAATAATCCCCCAATTTCTGGAAGAGTTTTGTCATTATGGACAGCAGGGAAATTGTTGTATAAAAAAAGATTTCATATAGAGATTTTTCATGTTATTCTGAGTTCTGCTACTGTTATTCCATAACCTCCCTACATGCTTTGCTCGGTAAGTTTTTAATACTTCTCTTGTTATTAAATCGTATCTTTCTAGTTATCTTTGATTCTTTCGGTGTTGTAAGTCTAATAACATCTTGCGTTGGTTTATTCCAGAATATTTCATCATCATGCAGTTTGAATAAATGATTATTTAATCTGTTAGTTTTTTTTTCTTTATTTTTGACCCATTTTCAATCTTCTTCTCTTGTAAGGAATTTTATTTTTTTTAATGGTTGTCATCAGCTGATTTTGAAACATTTTTCGATTCATTTGTATTGATTGATTTATTGTTAATTGATGTTATTTACTTTTGCCTTAAGGAGCTCTTTACTAATGCAATTTCTTCATAAATTTTCGGTTTTTATGGTAGTTATTTCTTGCTATCCTTTTCCTACGGTCAGGATCGTTTTCCGAAGATGACTACACGACATTTTTGACTAACAACTTCACATCTTCATCTATGCTATATTTCCTAATAGATCTGATAAGTTTATTTTCTCGATACTGATGGAGGCCAATCTTTCTTCTATTTAAAAAAAATGTTGAAAATTTTGTTTATGAAAATCCATTCAATCAGTAGTTCAGTATGTTGGTTTACCTGTGGACGAGACCTCTCTATCTGCTAGAAGAAGTTCTTTTCCCAAATATTTATTTCTCGTGTTGATGTCTCACCCTACAAT
The DNA here is from genome assembly GCA_018397195.1 of Lethrus apterus. NCBI lineage: Eukaryota > Metazoa > Arthropoda > Insecta > Coleoptera > Geotrupidae > Lethrus > Lethrus apterus. The sequence goes on along the minus strand of JAFFZR010008581.1, from coordinate 4,819 downwards.
GATTGTTTCCCTTGCTAATTTAGGGTTGGGTGCACTCGTCTCCATCACTTGCAATGAGGCACAAATTATTTTATTGTAAGAATGAACATATTTGGCGCTAATTTGGCCCTCTATTTTAGCTTATTATTTGCTGTTATCTATGGAGCCTTGCCATTAATTGTTCTAATTGGTCTAACCCCTTTTTTTCAAACAAAGGCAATAGTTTTGTAGTTTTGTAGAGTTACAACTTATTGTTTTAATTAGAAAGGCCACGATTTCATGTGCACAATTTAATATATCATACATTTCTTCACAATCGATGGCATACATCATCCTCATAATGATGTTTGCGTTATACACTGTGGATTTAGGCTTCAGATATTAACATTTTAATTTATTGTAAACATAAATGATTTGTGAGGTCAACTGGAAGATTTTATACAAAACGCAATGGTTTAAAAGTGTTTCCTAAATTTTACAATTACAAATAATAAATTAGAACGGCACTGGTTGAATATAACGTTCGTATAAATATACGAAAAATTTAATACAGGGTATAGAGTATCCATTAGGGAATTATTGATGGTTAATTTACATATCGATGATTGTCTATCAGTTCGCAGGCTATTGTTTAGTGATTCCTCATTGCATACAGAGTTATCTTGAAAGTGCACATTTACATAATTTTCCGAATTTAATCAGCGAAAATATCAGAAATTGAAGCGTTTCCGTTTGTGGAATTGCGGTAATATGGATAATAATTTTCATTAAATTTTTTTAGGTCATGTCGCGTATAAAACATGAAACAAACTGTAGAAAATCTTGAATTAGAATCATTTTAATTAGATGGGAAAATGGGACGAGAAAATAAATGTTATTTTACGGGTTATGTTGCGGAGAATTCCATTTATTTGTAATTTATTACAATATCAAACAATATGAAATATTGTTTTGCTACATTCAGAAATGAAAAATTTCAAAGAGAATTTAAACGTGAAATAATACGAACCGAAGGAAACTGACGCATGTAATTGCAAATTCTCTTTATTTGTTTATTCCTTACATTTACATTTTGCTCTAAAAGTATTTTATCACGATGCGAAAGAATTATATGTGCACGTTAACAACTGTTATAATATTCTAGTATTAATTATAAATGACAGTAAAGAAGTATCGTGGCGCGAAGGGGTTGTAGAATAACACGGATTTTATATATTTATTTCAAGCTGCCGCCTAACTCTATTATTTTGAATTACAATTAAAGGGTAGCAAGAAGAAAATCTTAGACGGGGCCAAGGATGACGTAGGTGGTCAAATTAATTGAAATTAATTGCGCATTCGTTACTTTAGGCACAACTAATTGTTCTATTTTTTAATATATGTAGATGTTTAAATTTAACAGATATATTTATTTTTATTAAATATGTCTTTTTGCAATGATTAAATATAGAGCAAAACATTTTGATGATTTTTTGATGTATTAAATTAAAATAAATTAATTGAAATTAATCGCGCATTTGTTACTTTAGACACAACTAATTGTTCTGTTTTTAATATAGATGTTCTAATTTAACATATATATTTATTTTTATTAAACATGTCTTTTTGCAATGATTAAATATAGAACAAAACATTTTGATGGTTTTTGATGTATTAAATTAAAATAAATTTTAATTTTAAACAAATAACTTTAACCACTACATCTGTCAAAATCATCTGTTCAGGGTTCAGGATTGAGATAGGTAGTTTTAAATACTGTACTAAAATTATTTATAATGATTAATGATGTAATAATATGTGTTTTGTAGGTACTTTGTGATAAACATGAAACGAAATTCCATACCTGATACTTTTAATGAGTGTAAAAAAGTGAATCTCGTTGAAAACTATTCGGTTGTAAATGGAGTTTCTGTGAATACCACAAATAGCTTTAAAAAATCGACGACCGATTTAATTCAACTGGCTACTGAAATACAAAAAGCAGATTCCTTTGTACATTCTACTGTTACTAACAAGCTGCAAGTTATTGCTCAGCAGATAAGATTTTTGCAAAAACAAGCTGAAGATGTTCTCGCAGAAGCCAAAACAAACACAGAATTGCACCACGTAGCATGTAATTTTGTTAAGGTGCCTGGAAATATTTATCATTTGTATCGACGGCCTTCCGGGCAGGAGTACTTTAGTATGCTTTCACCGCAAGAATGGACGAATTGTCCACATGAATTTATTTCTAGTTATAGGCTGGAGCATGATCATTCGTGGACTCCGTTTGATAAGTTAACAAACAAAGACATGGAACTCTTATTAATTAATAAAATTTTAATAACTAATGATAATAACGTGTGTAAGAGTTTAGATAGTGAAATCATGGATATATGAAACAGAATGTATATAAATAAGAATTGAAGTAAAATTTTTACACTTTCACTTTTATTGAATTTACGTTAAATATACTTCAAAATATAATTATATGAAAATACATCACTTTTGTGTAACATGTACGTATTTTTTTAATACAATTAATGTATACTCTACTTTTGTGTAATTTCATTACATAGTTTAAGTGAAAGTCATAGCAAATTTGCTGTTAAAGCCATTTTTAAACGTTAAATATTTTATGTATGTACTTATATATATTTTGTATACAAACGCTAATTTATTCCATTAGAAAACCTTGTTATATTTAGCATAGATATGCTGAAGAGTTTCCGAACAAAAATTTATAGATAAAAGAAAATTTTCGTTGTGAAGTAAAATTAATCTCATAAAGATTACAGGATAAAGTTTTCGGAATATTTAGCGAGTATATTAGAACAAGGAACATTCCTGTCATTTTCTATGCTGATGTACCCTTTAATTTGCACGAGGAATTTTGCTCGTAAGAGCCTCAAAGGTTAAGGAGCACTTGGCTATTGAGGCAAGTACTTCAGCAAGTTCAGAAATCGATCCTAAATTGTACTGGTCAAATATCGTTTATTTTTACTCGATTCAATTGTGTAATGAATAATTGAATTTCCATTCATATTTATAATTGAAAATTATAAACGAAAATCTATTGTGATAGCTCTGAAGATTCGCTTTTAATTAAGTTTACTTAATGTTTTCAAGTGTATTTCAAATATCGATTAATTTTATTGTATATTATCTGGATATTAACAAGCTTGAGGATTATCTTGGTTGTATTTATCACATAAAGACTGGTGGTGTAAAAAATTATTTTGTGTTGAGCAAAAAAGCTCCCCCCTTATTTATTTCGTGTCGAGCAAAAAAAGGTCTTCGGTATGCAAAAGGCGTTTTGCTGAACATTCATGCTGAATGCTGGACATTTTACTATAAAATCATACTGAATGCTGGATTTTGCTGTACATTCCTGAATGCTGGACAATACAGCGCAGTGCTGTACATCTGGTCACCCTAAACTACGCAACAGTCACATGACAGTGCTTTCAAGTTTGTAAATGCTTAAGCTAGTAAGATAAGTAATACGCTAAGGATACTAATTATAAAACTTTACTTTTTAATTTTTGCTTATTGTGACGTAATAAATATTAAAAACTAACAAGCTAACAAAGCGTGCAAGCTTTCAAGCTATTTAACTAACACTGGAAACAAACTACTCATGGCTTCATCAACGTAATGCTTACTTTGATTTAACTTACAGTTTTTTGTGTTTTATTTTACTTTATTTTAAGACTGGACAGACTGCTACATAAATATACTGGGTGTTCCATTAAAAAAATGTAATTATCTGAGTTGGCTCTGAGATGTGATGCGCAATTGTTTTTTTTTCTTAGGACCATTGTAATCATCGAAAAAAATACTGCATCTTTGGTAATTTAACCGACATTGTAACTACAATAATAACAAAGTTAGCAATAGTGCGCCGTTAACTTTGAACAACCTGTATATCTACTTGATAACTACTTAATAGTTTGAACACGAAATCGCAAGATTGGATGGAGTTGATGGAAGGTTGGAGGAGAAAAATTGTTAATCAACATTTTCAGTACATATTAAATTTCTATACTGGTTTCAGTTTTAATCGACGTTGTAAGTATACTGCATTTATTGATAACTGTGTTAATTAACCTATAAACGTAAGACCTAAATCTGTTACGTTTTTCAAATTTCAAAGTTATCCATTTTTATAAATCTAACAATACAATACAATAATTACTCGACGTGATTCATCTGTCGTCATCTGTCAAAATTTCCGAATAAATACAAACGAAACACTCCATATAACTGAAAATTTTACGTGGTGGTCACCATAAATTCAAAAAACTTTTTTGTATTTTGCATAACAACGGAGATATCGAAGAATATTGCATGTGACACACTGTATTTGTACACAGTTGATTTGAAGTCGAAATCGGTTGATGTTATAATATTCATTCGAAAATTTTGAAAATGTTTGAACTCTCCTATTAGACCGAGAGCCGGTAATACTGCCGGGTATGTGATCGTTCCTATGGACCATATCCACATAAAACGAAAGTTCATAGTCACCTTTAATAATAATAATAATAATAATATTTTATTGGTCCAAGAAGATCACAGCTGATATAGGACAAGTCAAAAATATAAATAGTTACAGTAACATAATACATAAAACTAAGAACACATAGTTACATATACATATAACATATAGTTTACACACATGTAGTGTTAAAAAGTATCATTCATATATTCATTTACCGAGTAATAACCTTTAGAAGTAAGTAGTGACTTTAATCGTCTTTTAAACTGCACAATGTGCGATATGTCTTTTATGGTGCACGGTAAATGATTATATAATACAGCACCTGCATAAGTCGGGTTAGATTTATACAATTCTAAT
>JAFFZR010008580.1:0-38075 GCA_018397195.1 Lethrus apterus | reverse complement strand
CCGGTCGCAACCGAAGGAAGAAGGTTCGGTTACCCAATGGGTATTTCCTTCGCATGCGGGTCGATTTCCCGGATGAGATTTCCAGTACAATGTTTTAACCTAAAAAACATTAGGAATTAGTATTTTGTTTATTTGGTTTTTTTTTAAATTTTGTTGTTAGGTTAAGTGGGCAATTTTAATTTCTTTGATTTTCATTTTTGGGGATTTTGTAATTTTTAAGTTTGAATTTATATTATGTTGGACGCGTTGGGTAATAGGTAATAATTTTCATTTTTAATGTGACACGTGAGTAACGTGAATTTCCTTTTATTAATTAAGACAATTAATTAACATTTACATGTAACACGTGGACAACGTGATTTCTTACTTATTAAGGTCATTAAGATTTCATTTAAATGTGACACGTGGGTAACGTGTAGTTCTTTTCATTAATTTAGATAATTAAGTAACGTTTATATATAACACGTGTGTAACGTGATTTCTTATTTATGTAGGGTAATTAAGTTTTCAATTAATTGTGATACGTGGATAACGTGATTTCTTATATTGTTAAATTGTTTAATCTTGATTATACGTGTAACACGTGTGTAACGTGAATTTCTTTTTCTCACATAAATACAACCATGTCGAATCATGTAATGTGTCCATCAAAAAATGAGATCTGACAAACACAACGACAATGTGGTCCGTAGATGGGACTGAAGTCGAAAATCGTCCGAAAATCACGATTACATTAATTAATTACATTAATTTGGTTACTTTGATAATAAATTTTCAAGTTTACAACATTTGAATTGCCTTCAAAACAAACATTTTTAGTTCAAAATGGCGAAGATCAAATAAAATTCGAGACTGACACGTGGAAAATGATAGGGTTAGAGCTAACATTGCAATAAAATGCAACTTCGTTTGAAAACAATAAAAAATGAAAATGCAGATTAATTTTATAGCATTCGTCCTGTAGAGGCTAGAGACGCAACACAATAACAGGTTGAATAACTTAAAATAAAAATAAATGCATAAAATAAATTATAATTGATGACATTGCAACTGCTTGAAATTTAAAAAAGAAATATCTCGGAAACAGTTACAAAGCGATATGAGCAAGATTTTTGATCCTGTGAAACATGTGAAAGGTTATTTGCTCTACTAACCTTGCGGTTTGAGCCATTTGCTGCTCATATCACGTACAAAATAATTGATTATTAGATTTTCCCTATATATAAAGTACATAATTTCGTATCCATTTATTATTAATTTCATAACTATTCCGTTCCAATATATATAATTTCGCTCCAAAATAATTACTCGTAACTGATCGACCGATTTCTCACGTTTTATATTTAATTAGGAAGTAAGGAAAGAAACTGTGTACATAGGAAAGCACACAAAAAATGTTATACTGCGCTTAACTCTTCGAATTATCGCGCAGTGTTCAAAGTAAATAATTAAATAAACACTATAATTGTGTCGTTTCCGTCCATACGTTCTTCACCTCCGGACAGCGACGAAAAACAAAACCGGAGCGTTAAATCACGAACGAAAATACTGTAATTTCATTAGCTATAAATCGCAATCTGGTTTTCCATACTTTATTCGTATGATTATGGGTATGTGTTCGTTTATTATTAATTGTCCGAAGTATTCATTATTCCTCTTCGATAGTTACTGCATGAGCGAACCCTTGTCTCGCAAGATTGGTACAAGTCGACGTTAGCGGTACCTTTTTCTATTAACATAACCTGTAACAAACATATTTTATCTTCAGGTAGACATTCCGTACTTACTCCTAATAATATCATTATTTAATTCTCTTGCGGTCTACACTGGGAATAATGATCGTGTAGGAAGGGAAACAACGAAAGTTAATAAACACAATCGTGCACGTGTGAATCCAGGAGTTAATTAATGGATTATTTCGTATAAATATTCTTAGAAATGAGGATTTAACGGGCCTTGTTACGTTACGTGTCTTTATGCGTGTATTTTATTTATAACGAAGTGCCGTTAATTACATGGAGTTTAGATGAATGCACGGTGTATTTTTTCCGTTTTAATTAAAATAGGCAAACTTTTTACTTGTGATTGTTGTTAATGATAAATATTTGTATGCTTTTCATCGAGTGAAATGAAGCAAAAAGTCGTATAATTAGCTTATTTGCAATCGACGATAAACGGTTTATTAATTTCAAAATTAAACACCTACAGAAAGGGAAATTTAATTTAACCAAAATACGACTGACGTAAAGTAATTAATGTTGTCTTCATGAATCATTAATTTGTTAAAAAATGTTGACGATGATTGGTCATTTATAACGATTTCTAAATTTTACTGACTTAAAGCGAAGAACCTAATTAAGTTTGATGAATATTTTGAGAAGATATGACGCATGAGTAGCATGCAAATTTTTTTTTAATTCAGAAATTTCTAGGTTACGGCGTTACTGTAGTATGTATAGTAGTACGTTTTAGTAAATTACAGTAAGGCCCGTATTCACCAACGTCAGTTAAATCTCTAGTTTACTAACTACCGATTAAATAAAATCTATAGATTAAAATAAACTTCTATATTATTACCCATGACTCTTCTCACTGATAATTTTGATAACCGAAAACGGTTCTTAAAATCGACATCGTCAAATTCTTCAAACAGATTATTTATTTCACGTAAAACTCGGAGACGTCTTATTAAAAGCTCTTCATCTGAACTTGACTCTGTTTATGATGATGTGAAAGATGTTACTGAAGAAACAGTTAAAGCCGGGTCACTTGAAGGAGACATTTTACAGAATAATAGCTAAAATGCAAAACTGTTCACTATTTAAAATAAAACGTACCCTACAATATTAAATATTGTGTTTATATTTATATAATAAAGTAAATACCTCGCACAGACAATACTTTCAACTATTGTAAAAATAGGAACGCAACCATTTTTATACCTTCATAAGGGTTCAATTAATCCCTGACAAGATTACCTGCACACACTTCAACATCTCTTTAACACGAAATTCTTACCTCGGATAAAGATTTTATAGGTAAATTACCTGAACAGAGAAGCAAACTGAAAAGTATTATTTAAATATCGCCTAGTAACACGGTGTAACGAGAAACCTTACCTGCAGAAATAACAAGTTCGAATGATAAGTTTTATTTTCAGGGTGTAATTCCATTTTTACTTAATTTGGTGTTTATTTATTAATAAAACAAATTAATAATTCAATTAACACTTGAACTATGTTAAAAATATGTTTTATTTCAATTCGTTTTATTGAAATATCACAAAAATTTGGAGGTTAATCTGTAGATTTAATATTTAACTCGCCAAAAATCTAGGGATTATTTTATTCTCATGATTTAACTGGAGATTAACCTTAACTTTGTTCGGTGAATTGCATTCTGAGTTTAACTGTCGATTTAGTAGCGAGTTTAATAAAATCTACAGATTATAATAGCTAACTGACGTTGGTGAATACGGGCCTGAGTCAAGTCGATCTTGAATTTGTTAAACTAGGTTTTATTTTGTTTTGTTGAAAATAATCTTTCCTTTCCTACAATCTAATTCGAAACATTACTACTAATGGTCGCCACGATTCCAGAACCGATTTTGATGAAATGGAAACTTTTGGCGAAAAATCACATATCCGCGAATTTGATCAAATTAATGTCAATGGACGATAATTGTTGGAACAGAAGGCTTTAAAATTTATTCATTTTTTTCTTTCCCTTTTGCCGTTAAGCGTCAGGCTCCTTTGGCCATTTCTTAAAATTCCAGTGCTAACCGCGTATCTCAGTTTTCTTTTTGACAATTTCCTATATGTATTCACTCAACTCAACGTGTCGCTTACCTCTTCTCCTTCTACCCTCAGTTCTGGCCCAAGTGGTTTAAACTGTGGAATATATGGAAGAGACAAATAAAAGGTTGATATTGGGGGATCGTTTTAGACATAAAAAATTGAGGAAAGTGATTACCGTCCTTGTGCAAGAAGGGAATTAGCAGATAACCAACGATTATATTTTTCCTGATTTTTTTATGCTAATAAACATTTTATTATAAATAATTTTATACAAGGGTGAGTTGATTCAACAAATTGGTATATTTTGTGGGCCATTTCATAAAATAATGGAAAATTGCAATAGCTTTCAAAACTTGCTTTTTCTTCTGAAAAATAAAAATCTGCAGACACTTTGATAAGTTTATTCTTATGGTAAAAATTTTATCAATGTTTTAACAAACTAAATAAATAATTATCATAACTATGTTATGTAATCATTTAGTGTGTTTTAATTAATGATTGTAAATTAATGTTACGACGATATTTACTAGAATTGCCTACTAGAATATTGAATCAGTAACACATTAATCTTGCAACATGCAGGTGTAAACTTTATTTACGTTTGACGTTTATGTGTGACACGTGCAGATTATGTTGTTAAAATTAGATGACGTCAGCTAAAATTTTGAAATATTCAACACCCCTACTTTATCATAATTTAACAGTAACAGCATACGGGAATGGTAATCCGTAAGATACGGTAGTGCTTTTACTTGAAAAGTAGCTTACGCATTTTGACACCCATAGAAAACGCCGTATTAGTTATTAAACAACGAAAAAGTTCAACTTTTTTAAATATGTCCATAAAACGGAAATTAATCGTAATAGTAATAATTGACATTGAATAAATCATTCACGTAATGTTTTAAAAACTGGGTCATTTTTTTTTTCATTTTGAATTTCTATTTAATACCAGTATTTACATCCGGTAATACTTTAATTAAATACAAATTGTTGCGATTTTATTAAATATTCTAAATTTGAAAAAGAGAACTTTAAAAATTGTTTTAAAAAGTTGTTTCAATTGGCGTTCCAGTTACTGTAATAGCACTGCCACAACTCAGATTTCTAGTGACCTTTAAAAGTTTACTTGCTAAAAGTTTAAAAATTTAAAACCAATGTATTTAGTTTCAGACTGTTTACTATTAGTTTTATTGAAATCGATTCCAATGCATAACAAACAAAATTACTTACAGCTTATCGTTTTACGTTTTTATTTATTAATTATACATGTTAAAGATACTATCATTAGTTTAGTTTTTAATTTTAAGCATAATTTAATTTTATTTCGTTTTTTAATCTTAGTTATGTAAATATTTACTCTGGCAGTATGTATTTTAACGCCTAATTTTAAGATTCGATTTTATTGCCGACTTCGCAAGTTTACGATTTTTAATGACACTGAATGTGATGACCGAAACGGTTTGCCCCTTGGTATGTTTGTCGCTTCAGCACTTCTACAATATACGTCTTTAGTTACCGCCTTAATAGCATAATTTTCCATAGTGTGACCAATCACATAGACTTTTGAGGCCGACCACGTATGTTTGGTCGACGGCACATTTCGTTCAAAATAATAATTCATTCAAGTTCTGAAAGTGGTGTAACTACGTATAGTTTTAAGACATGTTCACAGCTTGTTAACTAATTACCCAGTTTCACACAGGTCTTGACCCTGTTGACTGGAAACATTTCAATCTTTGTCGCGAGCAAAAATATTGAATATCAAATAATTCATTACAATAAAAGTGTCATCGCGAGCGAGTTCACTTTTAATCATTTAATTATATCATTTATGTACATTATGTAAATAATGTAGTTTTAATAGATTAAATTTGTGTATTATTTTTTAATAAATATACATTGTGAGAACAACAAATCCTTCAAACCAATCCTACATAAAATTACATCAACAAAGAGAATGTATTTAATTTTTTAAATATTTCAATACTAATTATATTTGTCTTTTTTTCATATTTTTTACGGTTTAACTGTAAATTTTATTTATTTATTTTCGTAATATTTTGTGTAAATAATAAGTTTTATTTTTATTGTATAATTTTCCAATAAATAAAATCAAGTAAAATGAAAATGGACGTAAATAATAATAGTAACAAAATGAGTGGGAAAACAAATTTAATACTGTTAGAGTTTTTTATATATAGTTTTTGAGGTAAATCAAAAATTTATATAGAAACCAATAAGTTAATAGACAGGAAGAATGATTGCATCCAACGCGATATGTTTGATTTTCACTGGAAATATTTTATTGTTGCGGTAAAGTGAACCCAGCTTTCTGCTTTTTTGTAATTTTGTACTTAATTTATTTACAAGGGTTTTTTAAACATTATTCTCAATTATTCTGTTATAATTAATACGCAATACTAAAGGTTGAAATACCTACATTTTACAGAAATATTTAAACCGCAATTTGCGAAAAATGCTTTTGCTTATTATTACCCATTAGTGCCGTTAGTATTTAAAATACGATTTCTCTTCGTAAAAATATCTAAATATGATAAACGGAAATATTTCATCATTATTATTATCATTTATTAATCCAAAAGGTTATAAATTCATAACACAGGATGTCAATATACACATAATACACATAAAAAACAAAAAATACAGGTCTAACAATTCGTTTCTAAATTATATAAACTGCCATCGCAGCTCCACTATTGCCCCAGCAGAACAGACCTTAATTCAACCTCAACTCCACGTAACAAACATATATTAATTTAAAAGTGTCAACTGATACGTCCGATCTTAATAATGTATAGCATGCGAAGTTTAAAGGGCGAGCAAGCTGTTCAAAATGTTGATACCAGCGAAGCTTACTACCGAAAGTAAAAAATGTTGCCTTGGATTTCATATCATCTAAACCACAATCAAGAGGCCATGTTGCCTGGAGATTGAGTTTGGAACAATGAAAATCTTGTTGGTATTTAGAAAAAGATTATTGTTAATAAACCATGCTTCAACTTGGATCCTTACATGATTGGATCACAATGTCTTCTTCAGAAAACACCGTTATAATTATTTAATGAGTCTGAAGTATGAAGAAGATTGGTCCTAAAATGGTTCCTTGCGGTACACCATAAGATAACGCTTTCAAATTAAACCATTCCACTGACCTGATGACGATTTAAAAGAAAAGACCTTATTCAGTCCAGTGCCATACCAGTCATCCCCAACCTTTACAGCTTTCCGAAAAGAAGACCATTGTGGATACTCGTTTCGTAAAACCGAACTGGTCTTTAATATTTAATATCTCATAATTTTCAAGAAATGTGCGTAACCGTAGCAAAAAAAGTTTGAAATTTTTAGAGAAGACCGTGTGCACAAAGATGGTTAGTTCGACAGAAACTCCGAGTCGTCTTTCCTATAGAGTAAAATAACTTAAGTTTTCAGGTAATTTGGAAAATCACCCTGCAAAAATAAGGTATTCAAGATAAAACAAAATAAAGCAAGATGTATTTAACAATGGGAAAATATTAAATGTAAGTATAAAATGAAATAATAATCGGTTTGGGCATTTTATTCGTATTGATTTATGTTTTGAAGGGTAATTCACCGATACGAAACATTTTTCGTGATTTAGCACCTAATTTTAGTTCTTACAATTGGAAAATTAGTCTTGTTTTGTTCGAATGTCAAATGGAAAATTATTATATTTTGATTACATAAAATATCGCTACAAATAAATTGTACGTTGTTGCTACATTAAGTATTTCATTTAAGATTTATTGCTCGTTACACTCTGATCGTTTATTTATATTTAGTTATTTTTAAAGAAATGTGCTAAGAAAAATTTAGTTTTGATATGGAAACATTCCAAGTTAAAGCACCATTAAATTTTCAATCGATAACTTATTTAATTTACTGCAATGATGTTATTAAAACTTTAATTATAACTTCATAAAATCCGTCGGTAGCATCGGAATCATCTGTCACGTTATTTAAAATTGAACAAATACGACTGCAATAAGTGGACAATGAATCACTAATCCAAAGCAACGTATTTTAAATATAAATGAATGAGAAATGGAAAACATTTTTAAACTTTTGTTTTGAAAGAAAATTTTCATTGCCAAGTTGTATAATATAAGAAAACAATTAAGAATTTTTCACTGGCTTTTCAAACGGAAACAGTTGCGTAAAAGAGATTAAGGAAAACAAGCAAACTTTCTTACAATTATAAAATAGTTTATTGCATTTTAAATGTCATGCCAGTCTTGTAAAAGCAAATAAAACTAAACCCCAGTTCTGGAGATTATTGCAGTTGTATATTGAAGTTTGTTAAACATTCCAATACCTTCTCCGTCGTTTTTCGGATACAGTTATTGCATTAAATAAATACCATTTTAAGTAGTTTAAATTTGTATATAGGTAATTTTAAAGAAAACGTGCACGTTTTAACGTACATTATTTTAACAAAACGTGCATATTTTTACATTATTATGTAATTGCTTCTCGTCGTTGTTCTTACAAAGGAAATACATGGAATTTAATTTTAAAGTTTTAACCGACATTTCATATTTTATAAATGAGTTTTACAAAATAAATAATAATATCAAATATCTAGTCAAGTATTTTCGTGGTTTTACATAAATTCCATTTATCTATTAAATAAGAAATTTTACAATTACTAGATTGGATAGATTTAGGCGATACTTGGTGAAACTCCCTAATCACAAAATAAAAACACACAAATTGTTGTTTCGTTTCACTTTATTTGTTGTATTGCTACGACAATTTTTGTGTTTTTATTTTGTAATTACTAGATTAATTATCTATAAACTTTTAGAAATGTTTATTATTATTCTCATTTTACTTAAAAACACCTTTTTAAATATCTAGATAATTTTCATAAATTTAATTTACAAACTAAGACAGTTTTCTACTTTAAAAAATAGTACTTTCGTTTGAAAAACGCAATTATTATTATTATTAATCTGAGTTTATATGCGGTAATTTGGAAGGTTTATTTTTGAAGTGGTAAATTGTATTCTATAATGTGGTTCTCAGTATAATTTTCAGTAACGTCACTAGTTCAGAATACTTTGTTCTACCCAAAAAAATATTTAAGATAATATTATATTTTTCATATATTTTTGTTTGACAGTAACCCATAACTATCTTCAACATAGTTCAGCATAGTCTGTTGGGTATCGAGCTGCATGTGACACTGCAAATTCTAAATCGGGGCTAGTTTCCGTTGCCAAGTACACTAAATTTCCAATAGCTTCATGAAAAAGTACCCGAATATTTAATTCCTTTTGTGATCCTCCTCCACTCCGATCAAACGGGATTTACGGGATTTACATTGTTCATGTTAAATCGATTAAGAATCTCTTCGGTACCTTTGCTGAAAAACGAAGAATCCATCTTGACGTTGTTCAATCTGCACCCCCAAGAACTTATTCAATGTAGGTGTTGTAATCTTAAATTCCAAACTCAATTGACGAATAAATTCTTCAACTTCGCTAAGATCATTAGGTAGCAAGGAGCCTATGGTCAACGTAGATAGCAACAATCAATTTTGTTCCATTTTTCTGACGCAAAAATAAACAAGGGTCAGCTGTACTTATTGTTATTTCTTGTGTCTTCATGAATTGAATCAACCGCTGATTCCAACAACGTGGGGATTGTTTTAGTCCATATAAACTTCGTTTTAATCGACAGACTAGTCCGGATCCATCATCGAATCCTAAATGTTTCTTCATAATCTATCCCAAACTGTCCGCGTCCCTTAGCAACCAGTCTAGCACAAAAACGTTGAATGCTTCCATCTCCATTGTGTTTTATACGAAAAACCCAGTGATTACCAATTATTTTCACATTCTTTGGAGCCGAAACTAGATCCCATGCATCATTTTCCTTCAGAGCTTCCAATTCCTCATGCATAGCTTCCAACCATTGTTTCTTTAAATTTGAGTTCAGTGCCTCATGATAAGATTGTGGATTTTGATTCTCAACTGTTGCCTTGTAAGCAGAAGTCATAACATATTCACCGGAATTCATCCAACTTGGGTTCTTGGTTGATCGTTTTGGACGGTCCACCTGATCAGTTGAACATTCCTGGATTTTCAACTTTCTTTCAATTTTTTTTTCTGTAATCTCTGTACCTTGTTCATGTTCGGACAACATCTCTTTGTCTTCATACGATAAATCTTCATTGTTTATCTGTTCTGACACTGACATTTTAACATATACGCTCTGGTTTAAAATAGACATTGTGAAAACATACTTTTTTCGTACGAGAAGGAACATATACTTGATATCCATCTTTAAATATCCGACCATTCGACCAAATATACTCTTATTATCGAACTTCTTGCGACACTGTTTTGGTATATGAACGTGTAGCACTCCGTTCCAACTTTTCTGTCATACCACAACTTAGCAGGTGTCTTTCGATCAACTTGAGTTTTACTTGTGTAGTTTAATAAATAAGTTGTACAAGCTTGAACCCAGATTGAACGAGGTAAATTACTTGTCGACGTCAAGGATCTAGCCAGCTCCACGATAGTTCGATTTTCTCTTTCCGCGACCCCATTCTGTTCAGACGTATACGGAGCAGATAACATCAGTGTTATACCACTCAAACTTCGACGTGTTTTTTGGGAATCAAATTCTTTTCCACCATCACATTGAAATTCCGTCACTGTGTGCTCAGTGGTAGTTGCTTCATTTAAAAATATTTTCAGACAAATAGATGCAACGTTGACCTGCACCAGTTTCTTTGGATTTACCACACGCATATCTATGATATACGCATCTGACGACCATCTTCCAACAGCTTTGATGTCACCATTCTTTTGTAGAATTATACTTCGACAATCCATCGTTATTTTCAGGTTCTGCTTTGTTGAACTTTGCACCGAAAATAAATGTCTTCCTGTATCAAGCACGTAACAAACATTTTCAAAATATCCAGGTTGCCATTCTTCGTTAATTTTTCGACATCAATTCTTCCATAACCATGGGCTTGAATCTTCTCTCCATTTGCTACTTGTACAAAAATTGGAGAACTTCTCGAAACTAGCAACGTACTATTTATTTGCAGTCATATGATGCGTGGCTCCTGTATGGCATTCCCAAGCATCCGCTCGTTCAGTTCCATATGTGGTTAAAAATACTGTACCTTTACGGCTTTCTGTAACCGAAGAGGTCATATTGTTTGAGTTCCTCTCAAATTTGCTACTAAATTTTCGACAATATTTCTTGATATGTCCCCATCTTGCCGCAGTAAAAACATTTTCTTCTTTTCTTTTCTTCTTTATTTAAATTTAACTTTTGCGCATCATTTGTTTTCTCAGCTTCACTTTTCATTGAAGATCGTTTGGATAATTGAGGATATGCCACAAATGTACTTGAATCAGCTGTTGTCGCCACTTGAAGACGTTTTTCGATCGTGCATCAAATCAAATTGTTCGTTGTCTGCTTATTATCGTCCAAGGATTCCCAAACATTACTGAATTCTTGGTATTCCTGAACAATTGTTGCTAAAATCCGACCGTGCAGTAGTTAGACTGGAATATCGTGTGATCCCCTAGGACGAGGTTCAGTGTTCCTGTCAGCAAATACCTTTTCCAGCATAACAACGTAAGCTGCAACGTCACTGTCCAGTCATTACCAAACTCAACCTTTGAACACTAATTCATAAAGACTCCCAACCAAATCAGCTACCTGCTGACTGAGCGCACTTGCAATTAGAGCTGCTGTGCTCGCGTTATATCGTTTCCATTATGCAATTTCGTTTTTTTTTCTTCATCCGTGAGTGTTGTTTTATCCACCAGCACTAGACACTTCCTAGATCCATCTGTAATCGAACCCATGTGGTATTGTACGAAATGCATATTCATTTGCCATTTCCATTTTGACCAATTTGACGGTCCGATTAGCTTTTCTACCTTCACCTTCAAGTCCATTATTGAATTCAATAACCATCATATTCGTTTTAGTTTTACCACAAAACGTCTGACTTGAAATACTGGCTTTTATAATTCGGTAATATTTCTCTTATTGGCTTTCAAACAGTTGTAAGTTAACCACAGGGGTCATGATTTTGAATTCTATTTTCCAATAGCTCTTTCCTTATTTACGCGGAAAAAAGTTGTACTTGATGTTTGTAACAAAATATCCAAATGGAAATGTAGCAGCATAAGAAACTGTTTCTACTGTAAATTGTTTCAAAGAATGTTTGTTTATAAATTATTTAAACAAATATTTATATAATATAATAATCTAAACAATTAGCGTTGACATACAAAAATTGGCACTGAAACATGCAAAAATAAATGTAGAAATTCACATTCGGGAAATACTTTAACTGTGAGTTTTGCTGTTTATATTAATCGAATAAAATGGAAGAATCTTCCATAATATGATATAAATATGAATGATAATGCCATCATGATTATAATACCAAGTAGAAGTTTATAAATGGAAAGTCTTGTACTTTTAAAACAAGTTATAAAGCTTTGTTAAAGATGTAAATACGTTTAATGTTAGTAAATTACCTCTGAAACCATTTTATACGTGGACTAATGGAGTAACCCATAAATTATATTAGTTCCTTAATAAACACATACATCATTTAGTACTATTACAATATGCTGTATATTAGTTTCGTCTGTTTTAAAACACAAATAAATGAGTCAAGTCAAGTTTTTTATTAACTAAATATAAAGAGTTGTTGTTTTTCGAGTTTTATCGAGTTCAAAAGTTCTCTGCTTACGACTTAAAAACTTTTGAGTGTAGTTTAGACGTTGTTGAATACGAAGTGTCCGAAATAACGTCACACGCGTGACAGAAATGCCAATATCTCTTCAAACCTGATATTGAAACATCTGAATCCGTTGCAACTGCGACGACGTCCACTAATGCAAAAGACTCCCCTTTTAACTATTTTAACTGAAATGCTTTTATATAAAAGATTTGTTTACATACCTATTCAAATATTTTCTAATACTTTCAAAGTATTCGTTGTTTTATATTTTTATTTTATGACAAGCACTTAATATTGTAATTTTATAGGATGAAACATCAAGTTATTATAATAAAAAATATATTACAAAAATTATTAATATTTTATAATTAATTTAAATGTATTTGAATTTTGCATCCAATGTGCAATCGTAATTTAATTAGACTTCAGTGTTTGACAACGTTTGGAAGAATGACTTATATCCGCATTATAAATAATAAATAATGTCTCCCAATATACTTAAATTCGCGTTTGTTTTAAATTTAGTTAAATTACAAGTTTTGAAAGTCTTAGCATCAATTGATAATAAGTGGATAAGGTTCGAGTTATTGTTTCGTATCTTAGAGTAACATAGAGAATTCAATCATAAATTCATACATACATACATAATCCGGTCCTCTTTGTACCCTTAGGATGT
The DNA here is from genome assembly GCA_018397195.1 of Lethrus apterus. Classification (NCBI taxonomy): domain Eukaryota; kingdom Metazoa; phylum Arthropoda; class Insecta; order Coleoptera; family Geotrupidae; genus Lethrus; species Lethrus apterus. The sequence goes on along the minus strand of JAFFZR010008580.1, from coordinate 24,826 downwards.
CGAGGTTTCTTCTACTGTGCCTATCTTCTTCCTTTCTTTGATTAGTTTTTTCATCTCTTCCTATCTTTCGCCTTTTCTTTTGCTGAGTTCCAGTCTCCTTCGATCTCTTGTAGTATATCTTCCACAGTACTCTTTTATTTTCTTCTCGGTCTTCCCCTTCGGTTTTTGCCATCTGGTTTTGATTTCCATACTTTCTTCGCCTGTCTCCCCTCCTCCATCATTATCAAGTGTCCGAACCATCCCATTTTTAAATCTTTGAACTGCTTGTATAATTTCTTTGTTTGCCGCCTTTTTGTTTTTTTTTAAATATTTTCTCTGCTTATAGTGTCAAGAGAGTTTTTCATGTCTAGAAAGCATATGTATATATCTTTGTTTTTGGCTAGTTTCTTCTCTATTATCTGTTGTATTGAGGAGATATGGTCTCGGAAGCTGTGTTTTGGTCGAAATCCACTCTGTACATCATCTTCTAACTGTGTTTCTATTGTTTTCGTCTTTCTATTTTCTAATATCCTTTCATATACTTTGAGGCCAGTACATAATATGTAATACCCCTATAGTTACTGCAGTCCTTTGTATCTCCTTCTTTGTATATGGGGAGTATTATTCCGGTTTTCCTTTCTGTGGGCTTTTCTTTTTTATTCCAGCACATGTTCATTATTCGCCGCAGTTTTTCCCTTCCTTTTTCTCCCATATATTTTATTAACTCGGATGCCACTTCATCTATTTCTGGTGCTTTTGCTACTATTATTTGACTTAAAGCTTTTTTCAGCTCTACCGTACTGATTTCTTCTATTGATGTTTCCTCTTTTTCGATCATTCTCTCTTCTTTCTGTGTTTGGATTGTCCCTGATTGCTTTTATTTCTTCATAGCATTTTCTCCACCTTATTTTCTCCCCTTCTGTAATTATTTCTCGTTCTTTCGTTTTTATCTGTTGTAATGTATATTCTCTTTCACTTCTGAACGATTTAATTATTCTGTTCTTATTTCTGTTTTTACCTCTTCATTCCACCAACGTGTATTTTTTATGCTTATTCTCGCTGCCGTAAATTCAAATATTTTTTAATTATAATGTGCTCACTGGAAATCGTGTAGTTTAATTCTACATTTCTATAGCCTTAAGCCATTACAATTACAACAAATTTTAAACCATATATTGTGTTTTGTTTTGAATTAATATTGCGCTAGCGAACACTGCTTTTAACAATCACCGCAATAAACTACAACTACAACAAACTACGACTTCGATCAATTAAAAATAAAAGTATTTTGGAAGTGATGATATACAATTTTGTAATGTACGTTTTTCTATAATGAAATAATAATTATTTAGAATTTACCTGTAAAATTAATTAAAGTAGAATTTCTTTAGTGAAATAAAAACTGATAAATTAAATAATAGTTAAACTAGTAAAGGGATATTTACCATATTCAACTGAAAGGAAGTTATTAATCCAATTTCAAAGCAAACAAAATATTTTGTTAAGATTATTGTTCTGTACGATGAGCTATTATTAAAAGTAAAAGATTTGTTTGTAACAATTCGTATACAGACATAAAATAGAATTAAAGTATAAATATTTTGGAAACCAATTTCTCCGTCCCAAGTGTAAAAGGTAACCGAGTTCATAGGAAAGGAGAATGGAGGAGTATGGAAAGGTTGGATCCAGAGGGAACAAAGTTGAGGAATAGCAGTATTAAAGATTGAACATAATAAACTCATGAATACCGATTTATAGTTATATTGAATTATTTACTAACAACGAAGGACAGATTCGTTAGCGGTAATCGGAATTGTGTGGCTTATTCGACGGGGACTAAACCCTTCTTCGCGCCCAAACCTTCTACTAATTAATTTAAAATGTATCCTAGAGTTTCTTGGTAATTATCTGCCTCTGACGCAGTAACAGAATGTGATTTGTTAGAATTTAGAACACATTTACTACCAAGAGCTACTTAGTTTTTACGGGTTATTGTATACTTAAGATTTTAAGTGAATTAATACGAGTCTAATGATAATAAACGACAATATTATCTCTCGTTATGGATTTCTGTCGTATAATTTTATGAGTTAGTCCATTTAGAAAGATAAACTGCTGAAAATACGTCATATGACATAAAACATCCGAAAATGAAATACTTAAGATTAATGATACATTGTGAAATATAAGATATTCTAAATGGTTATTAAATGTCTCCAATATTTAATAGTTCGGTCAATTCTTCTGTAATTTTCATTTACTTAATTGATTAGAATTGTTCCAAAAAATGTTAAATGAAACTGTTTTCTTTTTCTGTAACAAACAGAACACATCACATAATCCATTTTTAAAATTACAAGAATAGTAATTTTAAATAAAGAAATGCATACAGTTGTGAAATTCTTTTTCTATTCTGAATACACAAAATCAGTGCTTAACAAAAAAAAAAAAATCGTGATAACACTTCATCGCAAACTACGCTCTTATACTCGGAAATGTATATTCCAACTTGAGCTAAGAAGCCAACATGACGTAGGCAATTCACGTCTAGGTGTTAGCATAAAGAAAATTCACAAATATACATCAACCCCATACGTCTTCCATTCGCTCCGTTCATTCAATAAACTGGCATTTCAAGCTATCAATACGAATAAATTCCATTAAATAAACGTTACAAATGACTTATCTCTTTAATGAAACTTCATCTCAACAATACGTACCTTTTTATATACATTATATTTATGAGAGATCGTGTTTGCCTGTAAAGCTTAGCATCGTTACGTCTGACTATTATAATTAAATCGATATTTAAGCAAACTTTTGAGCCACCAATTAATGTAATTGCTAACTCATTGATCTATTCTTGGAAAACCAACCACTTCCGGTTTAACAGGAAATATATGTAAATTTACGTCATCAGCTTAATCGATACAAATGTAAACGCTGCGTAGGTATTATTTGAACATGATTGATAGCTTTGATTTTGATAATTATTTTTTATTGTATTTGAGTTTAATCAATAAAAACAATTTACAAATATGAATAAAAACAAATTATTTTACAGTAATCGTTTTGAAGATTAAAATTCTATTCAGAATATTCGTTTTCAAAATACCTTTAGAAGACACTGCGGGGAAACACGTTTAAATTTGAGTTTAGAAACAAAAAACAATAAATATATAAATTAAACACATTAAACTCTCAAATATACACAAACTGATTTATTTAAGAGAGCAGTTGCAACATCATATTATTATTTGGAGGCTCCTTTAATATGTAAGAAAAGTGTTATTAATAGCCTCGTTGATCAAGGTATAAAATTATCTCATAAAATATAGAAAACAAAATTTAAATAAAATTAAAACTTTTTTAAATAATAATGATTATTCTAATTCATTTTATAAAAAAATAATTAAACAAAGAATTCACAACTTATACAATAACTCAGATAATAAATATTAATAATGATTTAAAATAAGCTCCTTATGCTTACATTAATGGATTGTCGGAAAAAATTAAAAACATATTAAAACCATATAACATTATAAATGAACATAATTAGTGTTTTTATGGTACACAAAAAAAATTTTTTTTTTTTCACAAATAAATCCAAATAAATAAAATTCATTGTTAAAAATTGAATTAATAATTATTACACGTTTTTTACATCACAATATTTATCATTATTTTAACTTTTGTCTAATAAAATGTCCTATAGTGCTAGATTATTGCAAAGAATTGGTTACTCCTGGTTGAATAAAGCAATAAAAATTGTTTTTGTACAAAGAAATATAATAATAATAATAATAATCAGGATTATTATTATTATATTTGGTTGTTGCATTTTGCTTTAAACAAATTTAGCTCTTTTACACTATTTGGTCAACAATTAATTTTATTATTAATTTTACTTCGTAAATTAAAATTTTTGTTTGTCCATACACGGCATTTCACGAATCACCATAGAACTCGTCGTGGACAGCTGACGTGAAGGTTGATATGAACTTGACAGTAACAGTTGAAGCTGGTTTATTGAATTTACTGTCAGTTTTAAAATTTATAAAATTTTATGAGATTTTAATTTTACAATGTCTGCGTTTTCAACGCAAATTTTCACAAAACTCTTTTTCAATTTGTCACTTCCTTCTGATTATATTGAATTTTACACAATTTTTAGTCCGGGCCTGTGCAATCGTTTACATTTTGTTTGTACTTGTCGAAGAATTTGTATATTTGTTTTCAACGGAATAAAAAATATATAGTCCCTACGAATTCTAACCTCACCACAAACAATTTATAAGAAATCGCCAATTGTTTTTAAAAATGTGTAAAACTTATTTTAATGAATTATTTATATATAATAACATAACAGACGTTGATGGTGTAAATGAGAAATAAAAATCCTCTAACAAAAACAAATTCATGCTGCAGATTGTGTTAAAAAGTGCGTTTGTGAACAATTTTATAATTATAGATAATTTAACAATTTTATGTTTAATTTTGAGGTCATAATATTTCTTAAATAATTTTTTGGACTCATTTGTATGTACAAGCCTTCAGCTTTATCGGTCGGAAATTGAAAATCAATAATTCTTGAAAATTCATACGTTCATGTAGTCAACAATTCACTAGAGAGTATTCTTTAAATTTCCTAAAATCTTGCGATTTTATGAACCTCACCTATTTATAAGTAAAAAATTGATCAAATTTTTATTTCGAAGCCCTATCAAAATATATAGAAAATATATAGAGTTCTATGCGAATTCGTTTCCTAATCTAAAAAATAAGAAACTATTTGCGATTGTTTAACAAACAATATATTTTATTAATTAAATCGCTGTAGTACAATGGAGGGTCAAGGGTGGAAGAAATATATGTATTTATTTTAACTGTTTTTTATTGAAGTAGTTACGGAACGAACCCAAACCAAATGACATGAAATAAAATATTTCATAATGTGTTATTTGTTTTTTTCCATTTTCTCCCTTGAATCAATTTCGACATCCGCCACCGCCGTAATTGGACGTTCATGCCAAATGTGGCATTTAATCCTTGAAAAGTCAAGGGAGTGTAACCCAATAGTAAAAACAATAGTAATCAAAAATTACTCCCACAATTGTGAAGGGACTGGTATGTGACTGATGCAAAACAGCGCCTTAAGACTGGCGATATAGAGCTTTTCGCAGCCGGCATCCCAGGTTTTTCAGATTTTCAATGCCAACAACAACAAATGCTTGAGTTTATAGACATGTTAAAATCCATGTATTTAATTACAAGTTTTCAATTTTATATAATTATGCACAAAATATGTAAAAATCGTTAACAAGGGGTAAATGGTAAAGAATTTTATTTTAAATGTTTTTAATATAGCAACATAAACTTAATGTTGTAGTTTTTATCTCAAAATCTAAAAGCAGTTTTCATATTGATCGTTATTTTTATATGAACACCGATAATGTCATAACAAAGTGCAAATTATATAAAATTCATTTTAATTCCATTCGAAAAACTTTTGTGACAATAATTTTTTAATAATTTAAAATATGTATCCGTAAAAGAAATTCATAGATTTTAAGTTTTCATACTTTAAAGCAAATCAATAGCCTAATTGGCTCAGTCGATTAAATATTTAAAGACAACCTTAGCGTTAAACTTTCATAAAGTCAGTATATTAATAATTTATGCTTTATTAATATACTTTTTACTACGTACTCTACACACCGTTGTCAAACAATTCTGTTTATTTAAAATAAGTATTTAGCAATATTCAATAGAAATATATATTTATGTAAGGGTCAACTTCGACTTTAAATTTAATATAGCCAATGTATTAATAATTTATATATTAAGATGGTTTTTCCAATGTGTCAATACAAGAATTCTCGAGAAGTTTCTTTGCTTAAAATAATCAATATTAAAGTTATATTTAATCGAAATATCTGAATAATAATAATAATAGCCAACTCGTAAGAATAATGAACTTATAGGGTCCTGCCTTATACATTTCTTCGCCGTTTGGTAATAATTTGAACAGGTATTCTTTCAACACATTGATCGCATCCATGATCATATGCAAAATGTTCATGTAAAAATTAAAATGAATATTACTATTCATAAAATGTTGCTTATAAAACTGATATAAACACATTTAATATTAGATGTGTGTGAAACATGGTAAACCCAATTTAAAATCAGCTTATGTTGTTCATTTTTATCCGCAGGAAAATCGTTACAATAAAATATCGAAAATAATTACACATAATAGCATATGCCGCAGTTATAAATTAACAATAAAAAATGCATTACACATGAGTGGTTCATACAGTATTAAACAATCAATTTTATAGCATCCAAATATGAAATTTGCAGCAAATGAATTTATAATTATATATTAATTACATATACATCATACGTGGATTTATCTTCAATATAAAATTTCTCAGTATCGGTAAAGCGGTATGATCAATTATTTAATGAACTATATGCGTTGATATTCTGGACAATTTCCATTGTAATATTGTTTTAAATGGAATTCAAAAAATACTTTATATATCCATGACGATTCACAAAGTTCGAATTTCCATAGCAAAACAATAACATCCAACACTAACTGTTTGTAGAAATGTTTATTTTACTTTTAATGTTATTGAAAGTATTCATATCGCTTTCAGCCATTACATATCGCAGTGTAGAATTTTGTTAAAGCGTTAGTTCTTTTAAATGATAATCGTATATGTAAATTTATAAATATTTTTAAACAAAGAAAAAAATTTCTTGAAAATTCAACAAATATCTAGTGTGAAACATAAATAATTAAATTTGTATGAAATATGTATTTAATTACATTGTAACAGATGCTTTGAATAAATACCAAAAAGCATAAGTATTGGCAATTTAACTCAATAACTTCCATTTCGAATGTGGAAAACAAATTTTTATTACACGAAATAGCATATTACAAATTTCAAACGTAAAAAACCTCGGCTTTATTTGCGGTTAAAATCGGAAATATATCACGATATTGTCAGTTGATATTATCCTGCGTATTACAATTATTTATTAGCTATGAAAAAGTAGAATATGTTTTATATTTATCGTACACTATTTTGCATAAAAATAAAAATACTTATATACATATGGAAAATATATGATAAGAAATAAATTTTGAAATCCCTGATATGTTCCCAAATGTCACAGTTTTATTTCAATGACGCGTGTTCAGAAAACAGTATTAAATTAAGTTTAATTTATAGTCGATTTATATCGTTAATATGAAAATTAAATTAGCTATGCAATTTATATCCCCACATTTTTATCAATTTAGTATTTTAGTTGTAATTTGTATCTGTCAGAAATTTAAACTTCAGTTTGCATACCTAAATGGAATTCAAATGCCCTGACTTATTAATTGATTTGCAACTGTAATTGGTTTTGGAATTAAAAATTAAAATTTGATATTTAAAAAAATTAACAAATTACTTTTTTATCATTTTAATTAAAAATAATTCTGGCCATTTTTGAACGAATTTGTGCGCCCCCCATTAAGTTTAAATTTGTTGGTAATCAGGGTCACCCTAACCACATGGCTAAATGGGCTGTAGCAAAGGGACCCAACCTTTTGGGGCGGCAATTGTTCTTATACGTTATTTATTTTCTTTTATACTCCTTTTTATACTTCCTTTGTAATCCTTTTTACTCCTTTTGTACACTCTTTTTTACCTTTTGAATTTCAATTGCGGAGCGAACCCAACCATAAGTTATACATTTTTAAAAACTGAAAAACTGACCTCTTGAATTTCAATAATTTGATAATTTGAATTACGGAGTGAATCTAACCATAAATTATAAATTTTAAATTTGAATTACGGAGTGAATCTAACCATAAATTATAAATTTTAAATTTCCGTTACGGAGCGAACCTAACTCTTTTAAAAACTGACCTTTTGAATTTCAATAATTTCAATTATAGGCGAACCTAACCTATAAATTTTAAAAACTGACTCTTTGAATTTCAATAATTTTAATTTACGGCGCGAATTCAACACATACAACAACCTTTTTCCATCCATCCGTACTTCTTTTTCGTAAAAAAAAATTGTCACCTTATTTATTGGTAATTATATTGAGTTTTTCTAGTTCTTCGTATATTTTCTTAGGAGGGCATTTTTGTTAGTAGCCCACGGGTGCCAAATATCTTAGGACGGTCCTGTTGGTAATTGATATGTGATTTTTTATTAACACACCAAATTATGTATTATGAAGGTTGATTAACTAAAACCAGATCAGAAAAGTTGATAAAATGTGAAATTGAAAAAATATTCCAAAAAACTATGAACGACCATTATGAAAAAATAATCACTGATAAATTTTAAAATAACTTACTCGGCATTAATTCCCTTGACAAAAGCATAGTTTTTATAGAGCAAAATCAAATTTACGAAATTGAATTTCACAAGATCGTTTAAGTAGTTTGCCCTTATTATTCATAGAAAATGTGGCTTTAAACGAAACAGAATATGATACGTTAATTGTATCTCGCAAAGCAGGAAACTAGACAGAGAACTTTCATATATATAAATTTATAATTCTTAAACCAATCTTTAATTTTGCAATTCATTTTATTGTATAATTAATTTAATATTTCTTTTATTGATCTATTGATGATTTGTCCCTTTTACGAAACTATAATTTAAAACAGTGTTATAATATAGTTTTCTTTCTGTAAACTCAATTTAACGTAATTTAAATTCAATATGATGCCATTACTTATTTATGTAACACAATACAATTTAGAAACAGGTATTATGTAACACATAACGCTGAAACTTGTTTATGTAGCAGAGGGATGTATATGTTTATTTCAAAAGCAACCTTTGTTATATTATCAAATTAAACGTTTGCATATATTAACTATACTTTAAATATATTACTATAGCTAAGAACGTTTACTCACCATATATGTTTTATTTAACGCCACAAAAACATTTTAAAATTCCTTTGTCGTTTCACGATTTGTAGCAGTTTGTTAACTAAAAAAAACCAATAATTAGAAACGTACACACGTTTCTTCTTTTAAGAAAACTATAGAAATGGAAAAATGTAAATAAACGAATCCAACAGAAGACAGAATGAAATAATGTTATAACAAACACCAAAAAAAAAAAATGGGTACAATTTTGTTTGATTTAAAAAAAACTTAATTTTAAAATTCAAGATTGTTAAGTGTCGAGTGTAATAATTTGCTTGTCAAATTAACACTGACCTCATCCTGTGCTTTTTGTGTTTTAGTAAGAAATATTTTAAGTGTAAAATTCAAAATTTACAGCTTTTTGCAGAAAGCTGTTTTGTTCTAGTCCCGGCCCTGATTAATTGAATTAAAAGTACGAAAATTAATTCATGTATGTTATTTTGTATTTTTATATATAAATAATTTCATAGAAACTAATTGGTGTTTATAATAGTTGTCAAATTATTTTATTATTCATAACGTGACGAAACTAATGTTTGCATAAGTAAAAACTTACGGAGTGGAAATGAAATTTGGTTTAAATTGAACATAATTTGACAGGTAAACCAATTAAAGCTAATATATAAACTTATTAAAATGTTCCAGTTGCTTTAAAGTTGAACAAAGGGTTACAGGTTAAACTTTCTGTAAACTTTGAAATCTTGCCAAAAGAATTTTTAGTTACGTTTTTAAATCTATAAATGAACAACAACATAACTTATAACGATCTATTTTACTACTTTATTTGAAATATAAATATATCCCAGAATAACAAAAAATAGTCTTACTTGAACAGAAATAAAGGGCAAAGTTGAAACACTTCATAATTTGTAATAAAAGGCGATTTGAACTGACTTTAAATGAGTAAATTTGAATTTTTCATTAATGTAAGCCTATTGCAATTATAATAATTAGATATTAAACTTGTACCAAATTAATAAATTAATATTAAAAAATAAGTGAATGTACTATTTTATTAAAGTAATTTTATTGGATACAAAAATATCGTAAAAATATTTTTAATCGATATTCATAACATAACAATTTCAAATCAATACTAAAATTCAAGTATTATTGTACTAATTATATTGTACTCAAATGTTCAAATAATTACGAGCATTTATGCAGGATTTAATTATTGGGTAACTAGAGTATTCATCTTCATAATCATAAATTAGGCATCATGAATATGGATATTGCGAACATTTTCATTCATCCTCTCAGCTTTACATCGTGACAAAATTTGGAAGTTTTTAAAATATTGTTGAATTGTAAAAATAAATTCTGAATGGATTGAATATCGTTGTCAGTCGGTCAGAAAAATGTGTTTTCTCCTTCTTTTATTAAAGAACAATTAAACATTTTTAAACACTTTACAAAAAAAACTGTCCTAAAGTTTAATTGAATTGAAATTTTCGTCATGAAAATATGAGGGGGCGGTTCACTATAAATTAAAATAACTTTAGATTAAAAAAATATTATATTTATAAAAAAGTGTTTTAATTATAAATTTTGGTAGGCGTGTCAATATGACAACTGAATTTAGGTAATTATAATCAAATTAAGCGTGCTGTGCACATACTGGAAAATTTTGCATATTAAGTTCATTACGTCAAAAGGATTAAAATGTAAAGTACCAGCGTTCATAGTTTGTTGTAAATAAGTGATGTGAATATATTATAAAGTTCAGCCCTAAATAATCGTTTAATATTGATAACATTTCAAAAGTACGATCGTTACGTCACTGAAAATTTAAGGAACAATAAACAATATAATTACGGTGAAACTTGTGTTAAACAGCTGCTGAAATCGACTGCAGGTGAACTCGGGTTGTCCTCAAAGTTGGATGCCTTGAAATGTGGAAAATTTGTGTGAATTTATATTCAACGGACACACCTATTCCATGTTATATATTCTCAATAGCTGCGCAAGTCTGGTCAACAGAGCATCTATTCAGAACTAGAAACGAGCTTTCGGTTTATCGAACTCAACATTCTGACTGCTCCATCACAACAATAGCCAGAACGAACACATCACATAACCGCATCTACCTGACAGCTAACTACAGTCCCCACATGCATATAATGTACACATATACGTTTCAAACTGAACATCATTATCTATATTTGACAAAGTAAATCTTCAAATATTCATAAGCATTCATAAAACTTACATATAAAAAATTAACAAACTGAGACAACAATATTACATATTATACAAAAAATAGTGTATACATTTTTTGAGTACGGCCCTGTAAGGTTATTAAGCTTTCAACTGATCAAACGAGTAACATCTATGCCAGTGATGGCGAACCTTTTTGAGAAGTGGGTCAAATTTTGTTCATTATTTTTTTAATATTAGCCCGTGGGTCACTAAGTTAGTGCCCCCCCCCCCAGGTGGTAAAAAGGGTCCCAATAATTTGTAAACACCGAAAATTTATTAACAGAAAAACTTAACAGTTGACCATTTTTATGGATCTCGCTTTTAAAATCCTCTAAAAAGGTTTTCGTTTACGTTTTTTAATATTTTCGTTTGTCTGTTCCTCTTTTATGACATAAAAAATATGTTTATTAAAATCAACGCGAGGGACATTTAAAAAGCCTTCGTGGCTCAGTGTCTGACCCGCGGGTCATAGGTTCGCCACCATTGATCTATGCAATGTTTCCTATATGATTTTAATATCTTGAATCTTGTAATCAAGTAAAGAAATGTTTGTTACCTATTACCTATTTTGGATACCTATTACGTTTGCGAAAAAGATATTTTTACAGAAATTTGATTGATTAAAAATTTACCAAAAAATTACATTACAAAAAACAATATATCCAAACAGAAATAGCATTATACAGCGCCATGATGATTACAATTCCAATAAGTAAGGAAAGGATTACTCTGGATCTACCGGGGGGATCGTCTCTTTAAGAGTTGATCAGTGTCTCCCAGCTCGATATTCCTTACAAAGTTGTATTCCACAGCTGATATGACGATAAAAAAAACTTCCTCAGCCCTGCCGGTTGGAGTGGTACACAGACGGATCAAGGGGTGAGCAGGGAACATGTGCTGGTATATACGGGGAAAACCCTAATGTTCGGATCACGGTACCTTTGGGCAAGTACCCCAGTGTATTTCAAGCGGAAATATACGCCTTTTGGCATGTGCAAGCGAAAACCTTCGCTTGGGTTTCGCTAATAAGCATATTCAGAAACCTTTGGGCAAGTACTCCAGACGATTTCTAGCGGAAATATACGTCATTTTTGCATGTACAAGCGAAAACCTTCGCGTGGGTTTCGCTAATAAGCATATTCACATATGCAGTGACAATCAAGCAGCCCTGATGGCAATTGCGTCAAATAAGGTAACCTCAAGATTGAAAAACTTTGTTCAGTTCGTGTGCCAGGTTGCAGTACAGGTTTCAGCCAGGTTATAGTACATTGAAGGTAACGAGACAGCGGATCAGTTGACTGCGGAATGGGCGGCAAGACCCTTGCCGGACCCGGAACCGGCCTTCTGTGTACTCAGGAACGTGACTTATTCAGAGATGAAGATTTGTGCTCGGGTACAGTTTGGTAAGGGGCCCCGGAATGAGGCAGTCGAGGCTCTCTATTAAGGGACCCTCGGCTGGACCTAGGCTGGTAGGGCTGCTCTAACTCAATAGGGAAAGAATGGGGCATATAGTGGGCTTGGTGACAGACCACAATCGCCTGAATAAGAACCTTCATGTTATGAGGGCGACAAATGACCCAATATGTAGAATGTATGAAGAGAAGGAGGAGACCTCCACGCACATCCGATGTGATTGCGCTCCACTCGGTAAGATATAGGCTTCTCGGAAAGCAATTCTTTTTGCTGGACGAGCAATGAAATCTGGAATGGAGCAGGTTGCTTATATTCTGGAGGTAGTCAGGATCTCCTAACGGATACTTGGATGCACAATAGGCCTAATTGCTGCGAATTCATAGAATTCATAGATTCCATAGAAAAGATAGAATACTGTTGCCAGCGTTGAAAAATAAAATTGCAATTCTTGATAAAGTTATTGAATAATCGTCCAGTTTCTTTCAAAATTTATGATTCTATGCCAAAAACAAAATACTTTTCTTAATGAAGCCATGTCATTAACAATGGGAGTAGAAGGGGAATGAAAGTTGCCACTTTGTACTGAAAACAGTACTTTTTTTATTAATTTTTGGTTTCGTTTCATATAAAATAATCGAAAAGATGATTCTGTGCCAAAAACAAAACAAACAAAAATTTCAACTGTCCTTTATATAATGAATTCATTTTATGTAGAATAACAATCTGCTTTAAAATCGCATAATAAAATTCCTTTTACTATCAGCTTTGTAAAGTAAAAAATACAATATGTAAATTTTGTTAAAACATTGCTTTTATCGCCGACAATTTTTTGGCAAGTGCACTGTGTTCTTTACTTTTTGAATAATAAGTTAGAAATCCATGAAAATTCTCAATTTAAAATTTAACAATAAAATATTTCCGGTTATTTCAATTTCAATTACCGATTGAAATGCTACCTCTACGGACGAGGTCATGCGAGATAGTAAGTGCAATCGTATTCAAGCAAGCCGGGGTAAGCAATAGTTATTATTCATATTGACCCACTAGGCGTCCTATGAATGCTAAATGTTAATAGCGAATTCACAAACAAAAAGACAAATCCACCGTATAATATAGCACGATGTTAATTTCGTCTGCTTTATATGTATTAGTAGTGGCAGCAATTTAAAACATTTAATTGAACTTTTGAAGCTTTTATTGCATTGAAATTAATTACCAATCATTGATTTATTGTTTAAATAAGAATTGTTTAAATTATAAGATCAATTAATATTGAACAAATATTACATTAATTGTTCTATAAAGTATAATTGTTATATTTGTGTTATTAATCATCCATGTGGCATATATAAACACAGAATTGTGCATCTGCAATGATTTTGATTGGCTAAATGTGTGAATTAATGCGAGTGAAAATTTATTACTACTATTTGCAAAATAATAGGACCTAGAACCAGCAAACCAATATTAACAACGGCATTTATTTCAGCTCGTTTAAAATAAATTGTAAAATAAATATAAAATACTCTCATTATATATACATCACGCGTCACTTATTTATTCGCTTGGCTTATTACTAAGTCGATTTGTAAAGTGATTATATTACTTTCATGCGTTTAACACGAATAACAAAATTCGTCGCTTCGGAAGTGACATCAACGTTGTTTATTTTATGCAACTTATATAGTTAAACTACTTTTTAATACAACAAATACGCACCCCTGTTTAAAGAGGGACCAGCCACAAATTTTACACCTATTTGTAAAAATACTCCTTACTTCAAGGACACACCGTATAGGTCGGAAGTGGATAATAATGGACGTCAATTAATAACTCAATGAAAATCATGGGAAATGCACTTAATATGTAGTAAGTGAAACATGGGTTTTAAAAAAGAAAAGAATGAAATAAAATTGGAAATATGGGAAAAGATGTTAAAGAAAATGTTTGGATGGAGAAAAACCGATAAGGGTATGTGGAATCGAAAGATAAATAAGGATTTAAAAGAACTATACAAGCACAATAGTACAGTGCAACATAGCCCAAAGGTTAAGGTGGCTAGGACATGTTGGTAGAATTCCAGAGCATAGACATGTGAAAAGAGTTTAGCTAGAAGGAGAAGGAGGGAAAAATAGGAAGACCAAAGAATGGCTGGATGCGGTGACAACGGACATAAGAATTCTGGGCATAACTGACTGGAAGAGTGCGACACAGAATAGACCTCAATGGAGAAAAAGTATTAAAACGATGGAAGAACTGTAATATTTAGAGTTGTAACTGATAGGACTAAGTCATGGGCCTTAACATCCTATAGAACTCTATTATATATACAGGTCATTCTAAAATGTCTCCCACTTTTTTAGATAGCTGAGTATAGCCCAACCCCAAATATGCAAAAATGATGGTTCTATATTCAAGGGTGTACCAGAAAGGAATATTTTAAGTTTTGAGCAAAATATGACAATAACATCGAATTATCGACAACAAAGGTTGTTTTCATTTCATGTTATTCCCGCCAAAGGCAGCTGATATTCTGAAATGACATATACTGAAATGGACACAGGACCGTACTTAGAACCGAATAAAAAAAAATGAAAATAGGACAGTCGTTTTTGCGGATTTGATTTTGGGTTAAGGTCAGCTACCACCTGTTAAAAAAGTAGGACACATTTCGGAATGAATGAATATTCTGTTTATTGTGGAAGATTAGCCAGATTATAAACAGTAGGAAATTATTACTAATGTCAAATTCTTCGTTGTAATTTAAAAAATTGATCGTAACGTATGGTTTGAAAACCTTATGGTTTTGTCACGAAGGTGATAAATATATTTTAAATTTTATTCAAACTAATTTGTGGTTTAAAATTTAACTATAACGTCTCCCTACGCAGATTCATTTTGAAATGTCATGTATTTATGACAATTTTTAGCGACGATATGGACAAACATTTGAGAAATAATCCTTTTTTCCACATTTGGTTTTATATCCCATAGCGGCAACCAATATTTAAAACCTGTTTAGAGTTACGTTTGCGTTTTATTGCAGTTCTAAAATAAGAATATTAAATAGATATCTTCAGGGGCATAAAATAGCAATCTAATATGTAATTGCAAATGTAATACGCCCACGACATTAAGAGTTATTCCATGGTTGCTTCCGTTTTTATAGATGTTTTCTCTTACTTTTATCACTTTAAAAGTTTAGCTTTGTTATTTGTTCCACACGCTGGATTGGCTGGAAATAAATAATTCAGAAATATACGTTTTTTATACTACTACCTTACATATAAATTTTATTTAATTTAAATTAATTTATATTATTAACGACGTAAATTATATAATTTTTATGTATGAACATATGCATTAAGATTTGTAATTTTAATTAAATTTTTTTATATATGTGTTCATTTATCTGTATATCTCTACTGATGGATGTGTAACTAAAATATGTGCTAGATAATCCATAACTGTTACTTTAAAGTATTCACAAGTACACACTTTTTAAAACAATCTGTTGCGTTAAATCCTACTACTTCACGTTATGATTTGTAAAAAGTTAACAAATAAATCTATCGTTTAATATTATTTTAAATAAATAACAGACACTTTTGAAAACAATTTACTCGTTAATATTCAACATTTCTTTAAGTTACGATATTTAACATTTTGTCTCAATCTTAGCACATACAATTATAGTAAATCGCTTCGTCTATGGCTAAAGAGAACAGTAACGGGTTCAAGATACATCCCTGTCGAACATTCTTGATTTCTCCTGTCTCGTTCTTACGTAATTTGTATTCGTGTTATTATTGCTTAAGGTGTTTCTCCGTCGCTTAATATCCTCTATATGGTTTCTCTTTTAATGTTGTAAAAGGTTTTTTCAAGGTCTATGAATCCTAGATTTATCCCTTCATCTTCTTTTAGTGCCTTTTCTTCCAGTTGTCTTATGATAAATAGTGCATCATTTGCCCTAATTTGCCCCAATTGTTCTAATTGGTCGAAAACCAAACTTATAGCTAGATTCTCTTTCAACCTTTTTTTCCAATATTGTAGTCTGTAGTTCTGGTAGGTGTTATAATGCCTGTTGTCCAGCCCAGCTCTATCTTTAATCACGTCATTCATGATGTCTCTTAATATTATTACAGCATTCTCAGGTAGAGCCTTCATCATGTTATTGTTATTTTATCGTCGCCTGGCGCTTTACCTAATTTTAAATTTAAAATCGATTAATATTGAAAATTTTGAATGTTTACGAGTTCCCCAACGTATGACCAGCGGGTCGGATTCTAAAAACCGCCCTAAAAATCTTTTATTTAAATAACACAAAAATACTAATAATAAAAGGGATAATTTTACAACAAAAATACATTTTGTTTTCAATTAAAAAACATTACACATATCGATAAGAAATTTTAAGAATTCAACAAAACGTACAGAAAAAAGAAGATAGATTTATAGGAAGTTTTAAGCAATAATTTGAATCACTACAATGATGGGTATAGTGTGAAAGAAAAAGGAATCTGAGGATTAGAAATGTTATGAAAAATGAAGCAACTGCTGAAAATAATAGGAAGGACTATAAAATCTATTAAGTAGTAGGAAAATGCATACTTTTAATGTAAATATATTACTATCTAAGAATAAAGGTTCATATACAATCAGTGCATGTTTGTGTGTTTATTACATTGTAAATGACAAGGATAAATGTCAACCTATAATTTAAATAGATTTATATTATCGTTTTAGAAATATTTAACGTTATTTGCTTTGATAAAAATTACTTATTTCTGTTAAATGTTAAATCGACTGATATAAATTGCATGGATTAATATTTGTGTACAACCAATTTTATACAAATAGTATTTGCATGGATTAATATTTGTGTACAACCAATTTCATACAAATAGTATTTTATTCATTAAAATTAACATTACAATTAAAATAAACCGGCAAAGCAACTTGTATTTTCATATTCAATGAATTTTAGTTACAGTGCATTGTTTATTATATTAAAAATTGATTATACCTGGTTATCGACCAATCCAATTACATCGTAAATTTTTCTGTGCATTATTAAAGAATTAGATGTACTAAATTATGATTTTTTTATTGTTTCAGGGATTGTAGAGTAGTTAGAGATCCTCAAACTCTCAAATCAAAAGGATATGGATTTGTTTCATTTATTAAAAAGGCGGTAAGTAATATTTACTTCTTTGATAAAAATGTAAAATATGCATGTATGTTTATATTTCAAACTTTATATAAATTATTTTATAAGAGTTTAAAACTAATTTTCAAACTCCGAGCAGTCATCAAATATTTATAAAAAAACGAAGTGATTCATTATATAAATTCAGTGTCGCAAAGTTAAATTAAAAATAAACGAAAAACAATTATAAAAGGTGTTATGATTTCCCAGATGACTAGATATATGCTGTAGAGGTGTGGCCTGATTATGGAAAGTAAATATAGTCACGAACTTGCATAAACGTACCGCTGAATCTATTTTTAAAGGCAACTATTCCTACCCCACCTTATTCGCAAACCTTAACAGGAAGGGTAAATTCTTTCTCAATTAAAATGAACTTAGCGAACGTCAATAATAATTAATTGTTTAAAAATCACAGATTTTAGTAGAAATATACATAAAGTCTTTTAAAGATATTTCGAATAAATTTTTGTAAAATGTATAGATTAAGTGGTGAGTAATTTTGCTCTTTCATATTCGTGAATGTAATCACATTTTTTTTTGAGTTAAGTGCATTCATTCAATCCATGCTCATTATTAAAGTGACAAACCCATTAACCCAGTATACTGGATTGAACAGTTATCGTTTTCAAATGGATTGGGGTGAACTCGTATTTGTGTCAACTTCAATTGATACTAAATTTTCTCATTACGACTTGAATCTAAAATAAACCATTGCACTACATACATACTTAACTTTGATTAAATATTTACGTTCAAATTGCATTTAATTGGCACTGTTTATTAAATTATAATAATTAATTTAATATTGTCAGTCGAATATAAACAAGAAACGTCATAAATAAAATAACTTTCATATTCAAAATCAGAATCTGAGTCCAATTTCCCTTTAAAATCCGGAAGATAAGCATAATATCCGGTGTCAGTAGCTTGCGCCCTTCTATGTACAGTGTATGATTGATACAACCTATATAATACATCTTGCTTTTAACATTTGTTCTATTTTTCGGCAAATTCAATAAATTCATTAATTTTTAACTCTTTAATAAAATTACATTAAAATTTTTATACTGAATTTTGTCAACTAATTGTAGCTTTAAGTTTCTCAAATTGTTATTTTTGTTTCTTCCGTGGCTAAAATTAAATTATCGTTGTAATTTTGTACTTCAGGGACTTGTTTTGAGCCCTACTTTATTTATTTTAAGTTGTGAACTAGTTCACTTGCTCTTGCTTGTATAACTCAATATTTAATTTAATTTCGGGGCAGCAAAGTTTTTAAATGCAATCTTAAACACCTGTATATTAATTCATAAATTAATAATTTGCAACCTTTTCGTTTGCTAGATGACGTCACATATGATATTTATATCTTTCAATCAATAAAATAAATTATTGCATTTCATTATGTTCATTTTAAAATTTGTACTTGAAACTAATAAATTGAATAAGTTTGTTATTTGTTAGTAGTAGTAGTATGGAAGTTATCAAAACAAGTACGTCCGTAAATTGACTTTTGTACGTACGTACTAGTTATTGGATGAAGATGTGTTGGGAATACAATGTATGTATATATTTGTGTGCAAATTGTAAGTATGAAATAGGTTGTAAAGATGTTTTAGCGAAGGAATAAAGTGTATGGAGAAAATCAGAGAATCACTGTCACTACGCTTGGGCAAAGATGCAAAGTATGGCAACCGCAATACTACCAAACTACAACAACTCTTAAACGAGATGACCGGCTATTTGCCTGAAATGAGATCCATAACAGAGAAATGTAAACCTTGCAATTTCTAACGTTTCCGCAGCGTAAAACCTTTGTGCGAAACTATATAAGATGGCATTTTCAACTCTTAAAACAGAACTCTTTTGTAATTTTCCCGTGGATATAAACATGACATAAACCCTCTTCATTAAATGAATAAATAAAATATTCAACTTTAAAATGTTATAAACAATTTTATTATTGGAACTATTAAAATAAATAAATATGTATTATAGCAAAATTAACTGTTATGATTCATGAAAATATTATTCATAATTATTCATAATAAAAAACAAAAAATAAAAAATGAAACAAAATCGAATTAAAATAAAACATTACAAATGATTAATTTTATTCAAAGGAGTTGTTTAAATTTGCATATGTAATAACATTTAATAGTATATATGATTAAAATACATAGCCATTGTTTCATGAGTCGCGAAAATAAACATATGAACATTTGAAATAATTACATTATAACATAATATGCCAGAATTACTGTTTTGTTTGTAAACGTGCAAACAAAACATTATCTTCTAAAATTGTACATTAAACTACATTTTACTACCTTTTATAGCATAATTTATCTTCAATGTTTAAAACGGAATTCGTTTAATAATTCATCATCGAATATGTTTTTAATAAACTTATTTTTTATGCAAAGAAATTTGGAACTCATTAGATAAAAATTTAAATTATACAAATCTTTTAATCGTGAGCAATCAACCAATAAAAACTAGAATCGAAGAATTTGACAAAAATTATTAACGAAAAATTATTTTAAATTTATTTATTTCTTTAATAAATCTTAATCATTCTCTACTAACCTTCATCAACCGTTTTACGACAGACAGTTTAAGAATTGGCGCGAGCCCAATACGTCTTACGGCTAATACGCCATAGCCCAGACTTTCTGACGAACAGAAAAACAGAACAGCTTCTTCATTGCCAAATCTTTCGCATCTCAAAACTAATCTACCTTGATGTCCTGAATCCTAAATTGGATTGATATATCAATAATGATAGAGAAGAAAAACACAAAAATTTTATAAGATGGAAATATTAGGGCCTATTTTTTGCGATTTATGTCAATGTGTTAATTAATTTTTTGTGCAGAAGATGTTAAAATTATACAATATTACGAAAGAACATGTAAATGGCATGAAAATATTTCGTTTTTTCTTCATTCACCACCATTAAATTTGTAGCTTCTTACCTATTTCACTCATACAAGTTCCTAAATCTTTCGCTTTTACTTTTTCTTCTCACTCCCATTCCCTTAGTTTCACAATTCTTCATTCAATGTTCCCCATCCATCCTCTTCTGCTATGCAAATTCCATAATGTATGCGTCATCCTTCATCATGTAAAAAACATTTGAATGAAAGCTTCAAAAGGTGTGAACAATGAGGAACAGTTGATGTATGAAGCAACAAAAAGGAGACCAGTTTTAATATTTTGTTTTAAAATGGAAGGAAAATTAAAATTACTCTGGCTAGACATAAGTAGGCAACGTAGACATAAAAGATGCACAAAGATTATAGAAACTTCAAAGTCATACAGGACATAAAAATAAAACAAAAATCGGCTATCAAAATCCTAAAAAGATGAGTTTATGGCAGAGTCAATAGCTAAGCAAATAGTTGATTGAAAAATAATGCGAAATGGGCAAAGTCGATTATAAACCATGAATGGCATCGAGAGATTTGTGTATATTAGTATTAGTAGTATTAGAAGAAGTATTAGAAGGAAAAATCAAATAATAACACTTTTTAGAACTCGCCTTGAAGAAAAGTGGATCAAATATTAAATAAATGATGATAAACAATGTGAGACATAAATGATAAAGGAGTATGTAAGAGAATATAAACCAAGACGAAAATTTTGAACTTTAGTACAACATTTTAATTATGTTGATGCTTTAATAGAGTTTTGTTATTTTTTATATTAAATAATTAAATTAGTCACATAAATTGTGTAGTTTTAAACATTTTTATTTGGTTAAAAATGCCATGAAAACTAAGTCGTACGTTGACCGTTAACTAACATCACACTAATTACCGACATCGCTTTCTACACCAACAGTTCTCTACTTCACGTTAGTAGTTACTGCTTTGGCGTCAAACCCCTAGCCAAGTGACTTAGCTTGCTGAAACCACAAACCATTAAAGGGAATACTAAAGAGTAAGCTTATATTAGTCTAGAAGCATTACATAACTTTTTGTTCACTGCTATTACAAACATGAATTGTTCTTCCCAGTTTGTTTTAATAAATTATTCCATGTTTTAGTAAACCTTGCCCCTTCGTTATTATTTCAGAAATAACTAAACATATATGCACGTTTTCATTATCTTATGCACGCAAATAATTTACAAAAGTAAACTGCCGACTATAATATTTATGCATATATTTTATATTAGCCCGATTTATAGAGTATTATTAATGAGAAATGTTTTCAAATTATTGTATAGAACATGACAAGTAAGGCAACACTACTCATGTATTATTATCAATCAAAATGGAAGTCAATTCGCTAATATGTCAAACAATTTCCTGAAATGGAACATATCGTGACATGCGTCTAATTAGGGTACCAATTTCATCCCTTATTGTGAGTCAGCGTTAATATAGTACGTGCTGTTACGCTTTCACATACAATTAAATAAATTAACCAAATTACAATGCAGATAAAAAACTAATTAATCTTTTTAATTAAATTGTTCACTAATTTAAAAGTCATTCTACGTTGTAAAAATTTGTCAATTACAAAACAGAGTTATTTTTCTATTTGATTAAATTCACCCAATCTTTAATTATTAGATTTAATTTTGTATAAATAAAGCATAATGTAAATGTGATTTTTAAATGGTAGGTTGTAAAATATAAGCGATTTTCACCTAATTTTTTAATTGCCTTTATTAACGATTCATGTTACTGTACCAAATAAATTAAATAATATATAATAAATATAATAAGGGTGTTCGAACTTCGTTATTATTGGAATTACGAAATCGGTCATTTTTTGATTTTGTTACTTTTCTCATATAAATAAAAAATACAAATGTTTTTAACAAAATTTCAGCCCCGTCGCGCCGATTGGAAACTGTTCATAATTTCACAAAAATTGACCTTATAATACCCATCGTTGTCTACGTTTATTTAGTTTATTTAAAAGTACTTTATAAAGGCTGACTATTAATTGTTTCTTCGACCTGTCTTTTCATTCATTTGCTGAAAATAACTTTAAAATAGCTGAAATATGTCACATGTTTTTAGTTCGACATTGTCTTGACCTATCGCAACAATACCAGTGATTATCAACGTTATATCGGATTAAAGCTTAAATTATCAAAATTTTTGTTATCCTGTGTTACAATTAACTTTCTAGATGTTCAATTCATGACAGATATTTTAAAACTTCGTAAGTAATTTTTATTTTGTTTCTAAATGATTTTTAAAAATTTCTTGTATGTAATGAAATAAATACGTTCTTGTCAATTGATTATGCTGTATACATTTTTTCGCCATAGCGAGCAGCAATAAAAATGTACTACTTTTCTAATATGACCGATTTCGTAACTACAATAATAACAAAGTTATTACAACGATAATTCTGAAATGTATAAATGCAACTAACCAGTTATATAATTCAAAATATTAAATCGTAAACATAAAAATATTGGAAAACTTTAAAGCTCTAAATGTAGTTTAATTTTCTTTGTATGTTGCACACAATCAAGTTTTCAAGATCTTTATTATATTCCGTTAAGGATATTTTATCCTAAAGTAATACTTAATTATATTTTCTTTATGGTTTGCTAATTGTCTTAGTTTAATTTAGTTCCATATGTTTACAGATTTATATTTATGATAATTGTAATCTGTAATTATTTATGATAATTTTGGCGCATTTACTTAAAGAAAGATATTGGGCGTAATATCTTACAACTGCTATAGAAAATAAAATATCTTTCGAATGCACTGAGTGTAAAATTTTCAATTCAGTATGATGGAACGGAAGATTCATTCATTGAATTTCTCATTCATATCCTAGTCGGTTTATTTATTGACTCAACTAGTATCCATTCATGAAATTATGTACATTTATTATTTCCGTTAAATAAATATTTGAATATGTTTTATATGAGAATTTCAATAATTCAGTTAATACATTTTTGTCGCATTTAACAAATAAAAAATTCAATTTGGTATTTTTTATATGTTTATTAATATTTAAATGAATAAATATTTTTGGCAGTACATATAAATCGAAAAGGATATACCTATATGCAGAGATGAAGAACTAAAAGGATATTGATCATATTGATTAAAGGTTTATAGCTTTTGATTAAAAAAGCTATAAACCATTATCACCGAATTTAAATGGCTTGGATATACATTTACGCATGAATAGTTTGTGGGAGCCACCAAAGGGACTAACCACAAATTTAGGTCAAGTAAACAAGTATAAATGTTGTCTTATATAATTCTCAATTTGGATTAAAACTATTCGCAACGATAAAATTTCACAAAAAATAATAGAATACGTGAAATAATGAAATTGGTTCTATTGTATAATATTTCTGAGAAATATTCATACTAATAAAATTGTAACCAAATTATTTTTTGTTTTGTTTAATCTTCAATAAGCTTTCATTTAAATACGTTTATTTTAATAACTAAATCCTTAAATTGTTGTTATTCATAATTTTTTTTATGACTCCAAGAGAGAT
Source organism: Lethrus apterus (assembly GCA_018397195.1). Lineage (NCBI taxonomy): Eukaryota > Metazoa > Arthropoda > Insecta > Coleoptera > Geotrupidae > Lethrus > Lethrus apterus. Next base: position 560 of record JAFFZR010008580.1, on the reverse strand, counting down.
CTGCAATATGCCCAGTGGGCAATAAGCGTTTGTAATGAACTAGAAAATGATGACATGTACAGTATCACGCCAGTAAGTGATCTTTAAAAAATAATCTAAACCTTGATCTAGAGTTTCTTCGTCTTAAGTCTAAACTTATCTGGGTCCTATTATCAGGTCGGGTGGCAGTAGTCGCTTCAGCCTGCGCTCTTCATTGAAATCGCGCACATTTAATTGTTTGGCCATTACATTATAATGTTAGTACATTAGTTAGTACATTCTTTCACTGTACTTCGCACTAATTCGATGTTTGGCTTCGTTGACGGGTTCCAAAGGGATGCCATGCTGAATCACTTCGTTGGGGACATAATAAAGAGCGTCAACTATGGCACACTTTATTTTGAAACCTTTGCAGGATTTTAATGTTGAAGTCACTTGCAGTTCCCCGGAGTTAAATTCTGTAAGTCCAAACGGGCTTAAGAATGGACTTAGTAATACCTTATTGTCTAATGAGAATTTTGATTTTCGACCAATGAGCCAATAGATTTGGTTAAGTTTAAGTCCTAGCTGTTTTCGTTTGG
>JAFFZR010008575.1:0-44262 GCA_018397195.1 Lethrus apterus | reverse complement strand
TTTGCTCGAAACAATTCAATTCGAAATATTATTTGCTGAAACATAAAAAGATACATACTGACGAAAGAAAACAACATAAATGTGATATTTGCTCGAAACTATTCAGAACGAAATTTACTTTGCTGAGACATAAAGAGCTACATACTGGCGAAAGAAAACAACATAAATGTGATATTTGCTCGAAACTACTCAGTACGAAACATAGTTTGCTGTCACATAAAATGTTACATAGGAAGGAAAGAAATCACAAATGCGGAATTTGCTCGAAAACATTCTGTACAAAAATTACTTTGAAAAATCATCAAATTATACATATCGATGAAAAAAAGCACAAATGTTATATTTGCTCAAAGCAGTTTGATAAAAGATCCCATTTGTTAGAACACAGAGTGATACATAAAATGTTACGTAGGAATGAAAGAAATCACAAATGCAAAATTTGCTTGAAAGCATTCCGTACAAAATTTACTTTGAGAAATCATATCATCATTTTACATACTGATGAAAAAAAGCACAAATGTCATATTTGTTTAAAGCTATTCCGTACAAAGAAATATTTACAGTTACATAAAAAGATACATACTGTCGAAAAAAATCATAAAATAAAGCATGAAAATCGTTCATACGACATATCTGTAGGAGAAGCTCAAAACGAATGTGTCAAGGAATCCATCGTGGAAAATGATGTCGTTTTGAAAAAAAATGATAATATTGGACCTGGTGAGGATTCTAATGTTTTTTTTTTTTTAATTGTTATCTTTGTTTATTTATAGATATGATGGCTGTTAGTCGTGCAATAACGGTCAATGTAACTGCTCCTATTGAAGTGAAAGTCGAACCTACAAAACTATCATTTGAATTGAAACCTCTCAATGTTTCCATTATATATAACGAAGAGGATGAAATCTCTGAAACAAATAGCTATGTAGCAGGCTCTGCAATGGATGATATAAAACAGGAAAATCAAATTATAAAGATAGAATGTTGTGACGAAGTTTAATCATTTTGTGACATTTTGTATGACTTAAATGGTCAATATTTCTTCCCCCTATATTTAGTGTTATTATTACAAGCCAATCTTTTGTTTTTGATTTTTAACTCCTCTGCACTATAAACTGTATATGTTATTCGCGAACCTAAGAACATTGCTTGCACTGTCTAAAGTCTATATCTTAAACGAATCATTCAAATTATACAGAGTAGCCCACCGAAAACGAAACAGACGCTTTTTTTAAAAAAACGCTTGGACTGGTCAATTTTCTTTGGAAGGGGGACAAATGTTTTAGCTATTTGTAGTTACCTAGTTGCAACCGTAAAAGGGGGGGAAAGTTCACCATAAAATTTTTAATGGAAAGTGGTATTTTCAAACGTATCATTTGAAAGAGCAATCGATGGGCTTTACAGATGTTTTTGAATTCTGATCATTACTTCCCGAGTTAGTGAGCTTGGAATATTCAAAATTTCTTCATTTTTCATGTCACCTTGGAGATTAGTTGCTTAAAAAATACTGAAACAGGTGAATTTTCTTTGCAAGGACACATGTTTTGCCCCAAAATTGTGAAATAGCAAGGGGTATCTACTCGGTTTAGAGCATTTCGCTCTTTGTTAGTTACAGACCCGGTAAAAAAATGAAAAAAGTTTGAATATTCAGAGCTCAATAACTCGGGATTTTTGAATTCTGATCATTATTCAGAATTCAAAAATTCAAACACATCTGTAAAGTCCATCGATTGCTCTTTCAAATGATAGGTTTGAAAATACCACTTTCCATTTAAAAATTTTATGGTGAACTTCCCCCCTCTTTTAGGGTTGCAACTAGGTGACTACAAATAGATAAAACATTTGTCCCCCTTCCAAAGAAAATTGACCTATCTGAGCGTTTTTTTTTTTAAAAAAACGTCTAAATACCTGGAAACACGTCTGTTTCGTTTTCGGTGGGCCACTCTGTATATTCTACTTGTAAAACAAATAAATATAAATATATATTCTACTTTATATCTTCATAATATTTGCAATACATGATGTATAATTTTATAAATTTATGAAGAATTATACACCGTGCAAAAGAGTATATCACAAAGAAATAGCATGAAGGTCAATTTACATAAATTAAATTTTAAATATTACAACCACATAAAGAAATTTAAAAAACTTAAATCTCACTACTCCCATAAATAAGTCTTTGGTAAGCCTTGTAATTAATGAATTCTGTCGAACGAGGAATTACATTTATTAAAGAAAGGCCTCAAATTTAACATATCTTACAAAAAACCAAGATTTAATTGTACACCGATGAACACAAAAAATTAAAAATTAAATCCGTCTTAGATACATAGAACTCAAAAATGGCTAAAGTACATGCCAAGAACTAATAGAAAAGAAAGTGTGTATTAAAACTCAGAGGTTTTAAACTCAGTCAAAAACATAAAATTAATAAAGGGAAATATTTGACATCGTTTGATGTTCCTGTTCGCAGCTTCCCAAGCTTCCCTAAGGCTATTATTGAGTCGAATTAAATGAACATAAAATAAAATTATATTTATCTTTCATTCTTGAGCAATCAACCAAAAATTGTAATAAAATATATTTATTACTAAATAAATATATTTTATTACAATTTTTGGTTTCCATCGGTTGATTGCTCAAGAATAAAAGATAAGTATATTTTTAAACATATTCAATCAAGAATTTAACACTAATCATAAAATAAAAATGAACGAAATTTCTTCCAGTTCAATAATAAAATTTATTTCCAATCAGTAAGAAACGTCTTCATGACTATGTTAGAAACGAAATAAAAAAAATCTAGTATTCACTCAATAAAAAAATTATAACAAAGGATTGCAAAAGGAACACCATATCGCTAAAGTCAACCAATATGTCAACACACTTTTTTCGACATTTATGCTTACACACGTAATACAAATTACACTGTATACAAATCAGAGAAATAAAACTATTAGTTTTACTATACAGCGAAGGGAAAATATTCCTGGAGATTTTTCTAAACATTGACATTAATCGAAACATTGGGAAAGTTGAAGTAGAATATATGGATTTATTTTACATTAAAAACATACCTCTTCTTACATTGCGAGTCGTAGCAATGTTGGAATAAACAAACCCAAACAAACATAAAAACATTAACAGTTCGTAAGTCTTCATTTTCACGTGTCTGTGTGTCTGCGATGTGCTAGAAGTTCACTGTTTGTTTAAATAAGAGGTTTTATCGAAAAAATACCAGACTGTAATTAAGATTTCACACACAAGTTACATTTCGATAAACTAATGTGTTATGTTATAAGTGAAATGTAATAGAAAACTATGTATATTGTTGAATGTTGGTAATGTTTATTTGTAATTATTTACACGAGTTATCTAGCTTTTCATCAATGCAGTTTTATATTATGCAGTTGTGTACAAATTATACAGATACACAAAAATACATAGTAATATGTAACATCAACGTATTTTCTTAGGGCTGGAGCCGTGTCAGAAGTTTGTTGTCGAGTTTCTTTCACTGTTGCAAGTGACATCATCAGGGCGACATAATTATTTCCAACCCAAAGGACGACAGAAGAAACTATTAAAAGTTAAAGTTGGTCTAGATTTTTCTCATAGTGTGTAAAGTTTTATGGAACATCTAACCGTGTGACAAACGTAAGTCTGATAATTTGATTGTGTAAAGGGTTAGCCGGTGGAAATCAAAAATATCGTAAGTTCTTAGAATTGTATATCGCCTTAGGGCCATTAGAAATTCAAATTAATCGTTTATCAAAGAGTATCGAACTCGCAATGACCGGAAGGGCGAGGTACAACAGGTGGGGTCCAACAATCGTTTAGCCAGAAAAATCGTTACGTAAGCTAATCATCTATGCACCTGAAAAGCATTTAAATTACACTGATGTCGCACACTTCGAATATGGAACGCATTTACTAATTAGGTATTATTTTATTAATGCGAAATTATTCATTTTCTATTATTATATGTAATTTGAAGATACATAGTTACGGACAGTCAATTTTGTAATTAATTCCTTGGTTAAAATGTAAAATACAAGACATTTCAAAGCAAATTGGCATCACATATGCATAAATACATATACCAATTAACTTTTTGATATTTACAAGGATATGTACTAAAATAAAATCAACAAAAACACTAAAGACTAACTTGCACTACTTGAACCATTGCACCTCCTTTCCATGAAGTGTAATATAGTGCATCATTTTTTAATTGTTCTGATCACGTGATTCAAATTTGCAAGCGAACACCGTTCACTTCAACACAATTGAAGAAACAAACACGAACTTAATTCTGAACATGATCGGAGTAACAAACGAACACATTCCAAGATCTTTCTTTTTTCGATATTAATGTATAGGTTATATGGGTTGGGTTGGGTTGGCTCCGTGATTGACAATCAAAAGGCCACAATGTGATACGTCGGGGCTCTACGATTGGGCCTTTTTCAGTGCTGGGCCCCGTGACAAAAGTCACAGATGTCAGCCTCTCTCAACGGCCCTGGTTCATATGAAGTTAGAATATAATAAAGTGAATGCGTCAAAGGAATATAAAAAGTGTCGTACAGAGTATCCAGGACGTAATTATTTTGTCGGGCTTAAAATTTCATTATTTAGAAAGACAGGGAAAAATACTTTAGATGAAAATTAAATTGCGCGCAACTCTTCACCAAGGCCGCCCTAACCACATAATAATAGGTTTTAGCCCAGGGACGCCAGCCGTTTGGGGCGGCAATTGTTCTCATAGGTTATTTGAATTTTGTATTTTCTTTTGTACTCCGTTTTATACTTTCTTTGTACTCCTTTTTACTCTTTTCCTACACTCTTTTTTACGTTTTGAATTTTAATTGCGGAGCGAACCCAACCATAAATTATAAATTTTCAAAACTGAAAAACTTACGTTTTGAATTTCAATAATAATAATAATAATAATGCTGGTTTATTTAATGTAATGAAACAATTACAATAAAACGTCATGATAAAAGAAAAACAATTAGTTATAAAAATGTAAAATACAAAATATAAAATACAAAGGACATTACGTAATATTTTTAACAAACAGGATCACACATGTCGGTGCTGTTCATGTACTCTTCATATGTGTAGAAGGTCTTCTGTATCAGGTACTTCTTTACGTTGCTTTTAAATCTATATTTTGGTAAGTTCTTCACTGCTTCAGGTATCTTGTTATATATCTTTGGACCCCACAAATCTATATTATATTATTTTTTATTAAAGCACATCTTACTTATTCCAAGTTTCTTTGAAGATGAGAGTAAACAAGCATTAAATTGATGCTAGAAGACCCACGAAGCGAGAATGCCATAAAGCGATGGCTAGGCCTCGTTTTAAAATTTCGAAATTGCATATGAACCCATTACTTTTCTTATACAACTAATAAGAGTTAGTTTGTCTATTATTATGTACAGGTGTTCTCGTTTTTCATCGTGAAAAATCGAATCATTTTTGGGCAAAATAGTTTTTGATATATCGACGCCGAAATTTTTCCAAATTAAAAATTGGACCACCACCATTGAAGTATGCATGGATAATACACCATGCATACTTCAATTTTATGAGTTTCTGAAATCAAACCAACCAATGAGAAGAAATTTCTCTTGTAGTGATAATTTCCAAAAAAATTACTACAGATTTTTTTTAAATAATTTCTACGGACATATTTATTTTTCCATAAACTTTTATTCTTCCATAAAAAAACAATTTTATATTTATTTTAAATTTTATTCAGTTGGATTAAATCTAGCGGATTCTTTATGTAAAACCTTAAGCGCGAAAGAAAATAACAAATTTGTACATTTAATAATTTTAATATATCAACGAGCCTTTATTTAGTTTTTGCTATCTTTTGAGAGCGGCTTTTCGCTGACCCAACCTCTATGTTACAAGTGACGGATTATGTTGTGTTTGTCATTCTTTTGTAGTTTGTAATGTAAGCGAAAATTATTTTTGTCTGCTGGTGTTTTATTATTTATATTACGATGTTTTATGTTAGGATTTCTGACTTATTTAAATTAATATCTACAAGAATAATAAAAAAAAATTAAGCAAGTGATGTGTGAGAATTGAGAAAGTGAGTAGATTAAGAAGAACAAAGAATACGTTATAAAAATAATTAGGAGTGTAGGGAGCTTGAAAGTTAAGCTCGTTATTATCACACGTGCTGCGCTGCCGCGTTTAACGACATAATTTATAAAAATTTGCTATTTCTTCCACATAACATTGTCCATACAACTGATACAAAATATTGATAAAAATAATATAAATCTCCCCGAGTTACGATGCCTCCGCTGTGACCTAAAAGACACATCATTCAAAAAGTAACATTTATATATCGATTTATTATATTTATATATCGATTTAATTGCTTGCACAAAAAGTTTGATTTAATCATAAACAAATGTTCAATTTTTACATTAAACTGGCAGATTCCACAGTATTAAAACATATAAACCACTTAAACTAAGAAGAAAATAAATTATATTTATTCGTATAACGTAAGTTACACTTAAGAAACTTTTTAATAAACATTTAAAGTACGTAAGTAGTTCTTAACTTTAAAAGTTTAAGTAAGCCATAAAATGATACCACTTAAAATTAAAGTGCGTTTATATAAAAGTTTTTTCTTGTTTAATCCGGCTAATGCATAGGTTAAAAACAAATTAAGAAAATACAAACTTTCAATATGGAAAATTTCAATATTTTCTGTTATTTTCGTTAAGGTTCTAGTTTCAATTTAGTCCCGGGTAACATTTATTGACATAATTTGATACACCCTGTATAATAATTTAGGAATAAGCCGGGATATATAAAAATAAATTTAAAAAGCAATTTAAAATGCCATCAATATATTTTATATTGTGTAAAATTTATTTTTCTCAAAGCGTTTTATCAAAGCCCCAGTATCGAACTGCCATTTAGTTGGTGCTAAATTATAGTTCGGAACACGTTTCATACATTCCATCTTTAGGATAAAGGGATTTTAAACATGTTGGAGTTGCCTGTTGATGGTAATGTAGATTATGAACAATAGAAAACTCATCCTAAATGTATTTCATAAAATCAGGTGTAAATTCAACAAAAATATTTATTATTATTTATTTTTATGGATTTAATAATTGAAATAAATCGAAATAAATTTGTTTTAATGTTGAATTGAAAACTAATTACATTTTGTATTGTTCATAATTTTTTCTTATATATCCTAATTTTAACTTTTTATTGTTTTCCTATATTCGATTTTAACGAAATCGATTTATTGATTTCTTAAATTACAATTTCTTGTTTGTATTGTAATTGCATATAAAATGTAATTTTTATTTATAAATGATTTTTATAAATTTAATGTACAATTTTCAGTTGAATCATTCAATAGAAATACGAAAATTCTCTACGTTTAAATTTCGTAACGAACGTCAAAAATAAAAATATTGAATATAAACATATTTTAAGAAAGGTATATTTTATTTAAATACTTTGTAATTTAGTTACAATCAGTACTTACGTCTACTAAATTATTTAACTCTCGACGAAAGTTTATATAACGACATGAATATATATCAGTGAAATGAAATTTTAAAATGAAGATAAAATTTGATTTTTCGAATCGAAATGCAGGCAAATTTTTCTAGGAAGTATTTCACCGCAGGGATATTAATATTCAACGTGATTATACGAAATGTTTTTCAAAATATTATACAAATGTTTAAAACATTTTTTACGTATTAATGAGTAAATAATTTAAATGGATATTTGTAATTCGTATTTTTAACTGGAATGTAATTAATCAATTTGACTTTAAAGTTTGTGAAATTCATATAAAACTAACAAAAGTACTGCGCTTGGTTGGTAAGAAGTTGAAACTGATGAATTTATTTCTAGACCTTTATTTACTGTATTGTTTTATGTTGAATACTACCATTTGATGCTACAAAACAAATATCTGTGACTTCACAATTCGTTTAAGTTTAACATTTCATTATTTATTATTAATAGCAAAAGTTGTACACAAATTCTCGTTTTACTGGGAGCATACTACCTTTGTATTCATCTTGGGTTCATTCTACGAAATTATAATAATAATTAAAATTAAAAAGGATAAAATCTTAATACAAATTTCAGGTTTTGGGATTCATTAACTAGAAATTTCCATAATCGATTATTTATAAAATATGTATCTTTTTTAAAAATCTTCAATTTTCCTATTTTGCAATTTTATAAAAGTTTTTGTTTGTCTTAAAGATAATTATGGTTTTTAAAGCAAAATGTAAAGTATGAAAACTTTAATGCATACTTACGTGTAAGTACATGCGATGGCTTCAATACATACAAATATACTCTGTTTTACTAACCTAGGACATGAGTTTATTTATTTATTGACATTTTCATCTAATTCAGTCGAATCCTTTATAAAAGATTTGCGCAATTCAAAATTAAAAAATATAATAATAATATATTTAAAAGCAGAATTTTCAAGTTATGTGCGTTTCAAATGGACTATTATAAATTAGTTGCTGAAAATCAATAATGTATTTAAATTTGCATTAATTTATTTTTAGTTGTATATAATGTTAATCGTAGCGGATATTTTATTGTGCAAATTGCACAAATATATTGAATTCAAATATAACACACAAAATGTGTTCTGTACAACAAAGCCAATAATATTAATTTTATACATCAATAAAAATATAATATAATATAAACAATACATAAAAATATAATCATAGTACAAATTGGATTTTTGTTACTGGTGTCAAATTTTGTATTACTAATTAAGTCTCGATGTAAAAATAAACTTCATTACAGTTGGAAATAATCTTTATTATATACTGGTTGAGTAAGCTTTTTTTTGATTTTCATTATTGCATGATTTATTACAATAAAAAAAGCATGAAAACTTTTTAAACGATATTTTTTGTTTAAAACAAAACTATTTTATTGAATAAATAGGGGTACAAATCAAAATTACAATTACAGCAACTATGCTATTGGTAATTAATTTTTTTGTTCTGTTGTTAGTTGGCTTGAAAGTAACATAAAAAAAAAATAAAAATTCATACTGGATCAACATTTACACTGTCTGGCTTATTTCCGCAAAATCCTGAATCACCCTGTATAATTTATATATAAAATAATCACCCTGGTTAATTTATATATAAAATATATATACATAATATTTGATAAAATCGTCTGGTTTGTTTTCCAATTCAAATATGTACACATTGGGGATCGAGACTTACTACTATTAAGAGAGATGAACTTCTAGAAGCCATGAAGGTAATAAAATGTGAATCAGACCAACTTATCGGCCAATCGAACCAAAAAAAAAATTCCTCACTTGATCCATCTTCATTGTCAGAAATATTTCTGTAAATTACTTGCATGTAGAAGAAGGATGGGACATGAGCTCAGATCAATCCCCTATCCTTCTAACACATAGTGATACCATCATTCAAAAAGAAATCCCTCCCAGATCAGTTAATAAAAAAAGTGACTCACAAAGCTTCAGATCTTCCCTGGAAAAGACCATAAATCTGGCAGTCCCACTCAGGACTCAAGAACAAATAGATAATGAATTAGAATGATTAAAAATATACAACATGCAGTTTGGGATAATACACCTAACATGACAGTCAGAACTAAAGGAAACAATTATCCTAAAGAAATAAGACACCTAATCTCCGAGGCGCAAATGGCAGAAAACTAGATTCCCAATAGATAAAATTACATTGAATAATGCTAATCAGCAATTTAAAAGAGAAATACAGAGATTGAAAGATGAATCAATTAGCAACTACCTACGCGGATTATCTAATGATCTAATGATATCATTCTGGGAAGTTACGAAAACATTAAAAAAAAACGATATTACAAAATCCTCCAATCATGAATGTGGATGGAAGTTGGGCAAGGAATAACCATCAAAAAGTAAATAGATTTGCCGATCATTTAGAAAGTACATTCCAACCCAATGAAGGAAATGAATTGTTGTTGGGAAGATCCTATCCAGGATGAAATGGATATTGCTTTGGTTACACCTAAAGAAGTCATCACGGAAATAAAAGAAAATTGAATCCTAAAAAAGCTCCTGGGTTTTACCTCGTTGCTGAAGTCTTAAGGCAACTACCAACTGTAATAAAACTTACCCATCTAATTAACGCATCATTTGGATCAAGGTACGTACGTAAAATGTGGAAAGTTGTTGAGGTTATTATAATTCCTAAGCCTGGAAAACCACCTAATCAAGTTTCATCTTATAGGCCTATCTCTTTTTTACCTGTAATGTCGAAACTATTCAAAAAACTCTTACTCAAAAGATTAAAACCAACTGAACAAAGAAACCTGATCCCATCTCACCAATTAGGATTTAGAGAGAGTCATTCTACTGTTGACCAAATACGTAGAATAACCAACTTATAAAACTTCCTATCGTAAGGGCGTTTTTAATAAAAAAAGTTATATCGTTAAATTTTCGTAAATTCATTATTATAAATAAATAACTTTACACCACATAATCAATGAAAAATTCGTTCACAAGTAATTAAGCATTCAATAATGATCAGTTCGCAGTTGTACAAATTATTTTATAATACGAGCTTGGCTTGAAATAACAATCTGGTTTGTCTATTTATTTTTCATTCCTTGCGGACTAATTCTTTTCATAATTATTTTTCTGTATGACTGCAGAAATTCATTCATTCATATAACTAAACCAATCGGCATTATTATTTTTTTATTTTGCATTTTCTTTCAGTTTTATGGTGACATTGAGAGTGGATTTAGTTAACAGCACAGCAAATTTTTGACTAATAATATAACTTACGAATTCTTCATTCTTTTCACTGTAGCAACCCTATTTTTTAATGCATTCTATCCTATTTCTTTTCTCACACTTCGTTTTTATTATTTACTTTCGTAACCTGTCTTCCTTTTTCTTTCTTCTATATATTTCCTAATTATTTTAATTCATTTCATTTTGTTAGAATTAACTTATTTTATTTTATTTCTCTCTTTCCATTTCTCTTATTTTAAATCTTCGTAGCAAAAATTTTTTTTTTCAGATTCAATTTATAATTTGTCTTATAACCATTTGATTTTTCCACCAATATTTCCCATTTCAATTTTCTTTGACAAATAATTTGACTTCAAATCTTATTGTCCTACTTTATCTTCTTTTCTTGTTGTATTAATAATTATCTAAAGAATATGGCACGGTAAGATAAATACTTTAACATTTTTGCTCGTGAATTTCAAGTAAAGTAAATTGAAATGAAATTATGACTAGCACTAATTTCTGATATGCGAGACGTAAATTAGTTCAAAATTTGAAATTTAAAATTGTATTAAAATTTTAAATAGTTGCCTGTCCTATCCTTCAAATTATAAGTTTTAAAATATGAATAATTTAGAAATAAAATATGATTATGGTTGTTTTACAAATTGAACTTGAGAGGTACTTACATTAACGAGAAAAGTGCTGAAAGAAATATCAAAGTGCTGAAACTATGAATAAAGGGTTTTTATGCTTTTGACATAATAATAAGGTTGGAGAGTTTATTTACTTAATTTTTAATCAAAATTTAATGTTAATATGCTGACGCAGTTGCATTATATTTGTGTAACTTCCTAATGATTTGTTTGTTCACGTTGGTATTAACATGGCTGATAGTAAAGATAGGTTTGAAGTAGCTCGTTTTATTTATTTTATGCTCGTAGCATTTTAAGATTTCATATTTCCATTCAATGTTTTCACCAACAAAGAATGAAATGAAATTCATTTCACACGTCTCACCTGAAATTCAAAAATCGTTTCATTTATTTATTGAAATTGAATATTTAAGAATATCTCGGCCCGATGATTTTCATTCTTGATATATCTGTCGATAATGTAACATGAACTCTATTATTAATAAATTAATTAACTTGACAAACATTGCTACTATAAGAGGTTTACAAATGCGGTGACCAGTGACATGTAGCAAACATTCGAAATTGGAAATCTATTTGCTTACTATATTTTTCAATTATTTATTGTTTACTCTATTGTATGATATTTTTACATAATATGTTTATTTTATATTATAAAAATATAATATTATAAAGATATAATTTATTTTTCGAGTATTTTGCGTACCAATTTTATAGACTTTATATTTATTTTGCATGATCTGTTTTGAATTTTTGAAATGGCACGAGTGAAAAATTGACACCTTTGTCATGAATTTACTCGAAAAAATTTGGGTTATAATTGCTTGAAATTATACTTATCTTTTAATTATGAGAAAGCAACCCGAAATGTTTTAAAAATATAAATAAATATATTTTAACGTTGCTATATTGTAATATGGAAACCATTAAAAAACATAGTTTACTATAAATTTGTTGCGAAACACATTTTTATATATTTGTGTGTCGTAATAAATATATTTTTACTACATTTCGTGTTTTGCTCACGATTAAAAGATAATCATTATAAACATTAAAATAATTCAACATATTTGAAAACAATCTGTGGCGTTAATTTCTACAAAAGTTAGGTTATAGGAAATAATAAAAGTCAAATTTCTGAGACACCTTTATTACAGCCGTAAATAAATAACAAAACGTAACTAAATAATGAAATAATTGAAAAATAGATTTTTTCATGGCTTAATTTTGCTCGAATTAAACTTTTAATCGTTTGGTGTAAATGCCTTTTACACCAGTGTATTTGTAATAAATGGGAAATTAAATTTTTTCCTTGCCGTCTAAAAACTTTCGAGAATAATAATGTACTAAATTGTATAAAAGTTGAAGGTTTTTACTTTAAAGCCACTTTAAAAACAAAAGGACGCTTCCCTTAAAACCGTAAATTCTTCCTACATATTAACTTTCTTGTATTGTTTCACCACGTTATTATAAATTATTTGTTTTATGAACTCATTTTATTGATTTTATTTAAATATTAGATAATCGTCGAGAGTGACGTGGTAATTTACAAAATGTGTTTTAATATTTGTTTTATTCAATACTTATTAATTTTTCAAATTGTTATTACATATTTACGTATTTAGTGCACACTTTCAAAGATAGGAATTTCAATAATCAACAGATCCATTACGTGCACAAATGTGACACAACATTCATTGTAAATGTTGGAAAGATACCAGGGAAAAGTTTTCAGTTTTACATTTTATTTACGTCACGCAAATGTTTAGTATAATAAATTGATCCCATTATTAACTTCCCTTTTTAACTTAATGATGACCCTACATTTATTACTTATTCATTTGTTTCAATTTCTAAACACGTGCACTCACATAAAGCGTGTCCCTGAAATACTTAAATAATAAAATTGGTTTCATTGTTTTATGTTGTCAATTTCTTTTCGTTATTATTTATAGTTGAAAATGACTTTTCAGCATTTCAACATCTGACATATGACAGATTAGTTTAAGATGTTGAAATACAAGATGTTTGAGATTATATAATGATGCAAAGAGAAACGTGTATTTTTATTTTATTGAACATTCGCTCCTGCAGACGCATTTGTCGGTTAGAAGCCGTTCATGAAGATGCATATTATGTGAGTCCTTTTATAAGTTTAATTGTTTAATATGTTTGTTGTTGCCTTTATTAAAGAATTTCTATTCAAAATAATATGAGTCGAATTAAATTTATGTTGACAAAACCTAACAAAATGAGAAACATTTTCTACTTCGTTTGTTATAACAATTGACTTTTACCTTCACAATAAAGAAAACAAAAAATACAACCTATGAAAAAGTTGAAATTGAATATCTTACGTCGTACCAGATTGTCCTTTATTTTTTCATTGTTCCATTTGAAGTTGTTCAAAAGTTTCAGAACTAGAAAAAGTTAATCTAATTACCAATAAATAAGGTGACAAATTATTTTTTACGAAAAAGGAGTACGCATGGATGCAAAAAGGTTGTTGTATGGGTTGAATTCGCTCCGTAAATTGAAATTATTGAAATTCAAAAAGTCAGTTTTTAAAATTTATAGTTGGATTGCCATGAGTTATGTTCGCCCATAATTGAAATTCAAAAGGTCAGTTTTTAAAAGGGATAGGTTCGCTCCGTAATTCGAATTATCAAATTATTGAAATTCAAAAGGCCAGTTTTTCAGTTTTTAAAAATTTGTAATTTATGATTGGGTTCGCTCCGCAATTGAAATTCAAAAGGTAAAAAAGAGTGTACAAAAGGAGTAAAAAGGAGTACAAAGGAAGTATAAAAAGGAGTACAAAGGAAAATACAAAATTTAAATAACGCCCCTGGGCTACAGCCCATTTAGCCCTGTGGTTAGATGGCCCTGTCCTGCCACAATTTGAAAATTCACTAACACACACTTTTTAAAACAATCAGGAGTATGAATTCTTATAAATTTAGGTTAACATCACACATTGTATAAATTTAAAATACATTTTTGCGGTTTTTTGTATAAATTTTGAAATTATCCAACTTATTTTGTGACACGTGTTATTTTCAATAATGACATTCAGCTTGTAGAAATGTTACGATAATAAAATTGTACCGCACATTTAGAAATGTACAAGTTGGACAAAGTTAAAAGCTTGTATATTCCCTTTAACCTACTTTGGTGAGTTGACGCCTAAGAAAAATACTGTCCACAAATTTACTTACTTGTTTCAACAAACATTGTTGCTACTTTAACTTAAATAAATATTTACCAAAGTCCGTTATCTTGGTCATTATTGATCCTTTATAAATTTTGTTGGAAATTATTTCACAACAAATTTTCGTTGTTATTCAGATTTGTATTTTGCAGTAATTGATAATTGTTATTCGATTTTATCATTACATTTAATTGTAATATATCGTTATTATTAAATTAAAATATAATTTGAATTTATGATTCGATAAAACAATTAAAAACAATATGTTTCGGTTTCGTTCATATTAAATTTAAAATGATTTGCTGTTATTGTTGTTTTGTATTAAATATAATGATGCAATGCAATTTTTATTTATTTATTTATTTAAAGCAACTGAGATAGGATAGAAGACGTATTTTATACATTTATTTCGTAAACGTTGCTTTTTGCACTTTATCACTCGTGACTTTTAAAGTATCTTTAATTAAAAAATTTCATCGGAACGCCGTAATAAATTATTTTGTCGTAAAGTGTATATCATTAATTACATAAGAAAGGCATGCGAATATAAATAACATGTAAATTAAGCATATCATTTTCATTCTTGTAATTGAATCCATAACATAAACATTTATATTTCGAATTAATTACTCTATTGATCATTTTTTAATGATGAATTTTAAATTTGTTTCAATTAAGGAGGAAATAACAAAATATAAACAAATAAATGCAATCAGTAAAATTGTTATTATCATTTTAGTTTAGAAGTAAAAGTTTGCCATAGACATTATGGACGAAACCCTGCGGTTCATTAACACGAATACCTTGGGATTTCTAACTAAATCAATAAAAAATATTTATGCATCATTTTAATGCATAATGTGTTGTACATCGGGCTGTAAATATTTTTTATTTGACATTCATTCATTTTATTGAAATATACAATCATTATGAACTGTAATTACATCTTTCGTGTAATTGTTCTTTATAGTAATTAAGTAAGTTGCTTTTAATCGCGTGACGCAACATGATCCTATTTTTATAAAGATAAATAGGATGTTTGTTAGTGTAATACATCAGCTGTCACCGGTAGCTTCCTCATATAATTTTGATAATGTAATTCTTTGCAAGCTTCTCAGTTGTTTCATATGTGTAAAATATGAGAATTCTCTTAAGTTGAATTTTTGACGTGATAAACTACTTTTGCAAGAAAATTTGTATTTTGCCATAAAATAAACAATTTCATAATAAAGAATTGCTCAAACATTATGCGAGCTTTATTATTAACGAGGGTTACTTTGATGTTTCTTTACTGGAGAGTTTGAAACATGAACAAAGATACATTTCATTCTCTTGTATGAGAACGTCGATGAGTGAATGCCTTATTGTTGCTAAAGCTTTTGTTTTCACCTCGATCAGATAGAAAGGCTTTATTTACACTTCATTTGCTGCAGTCGCGCCCTTATCAGAACCATCTTTATTTACAGTTTCTGTTGACGGAAAATGTATATTCAAACATAATCCAATTATGTTTTATGTTTTGTGTCGTATTTGTTCATGCACAACGCTTGCTAAAATTTATTTTATTAGCACACAATGAAATGCAACGAGATTTAAAGAAATATCGTGTACATTCATTACAAAGAATGCTTTAATCTCATAGATCATAAAATAATATACGACCCAAGTTTTCTTTTTGATGATCATATTTTAAAAGACATACTTTTCTATTAAGTTTTTATGTACTACATATATTTTTAATTTAAAGACAAATAACGCAGAGAAAAGTAAATATTCTAGAAAAACAAATGAAACACAAAATTACAAATTAAGCAATATTTCCACTCTAATTATTTGTTAATTATTGTATAATAATAAATTTGTATTTTCCAACAAGCAGTTTGTTAACATTAGCAGCTATTAGTGGGAAATTTTTAGTTAAAGTTTTAGTTAACCAGGCATGTATCAGGCATCGGATAGTTAGTTATACAGTTGAGAATTTTAATAAATATGTAAATAAGGTATGATGAAAATAATTGAAAATCATATACCCAAAAACTTGAAAATAAAAATTTTAAAACGCGCGCTGCCACCATTTCAGTTACTTGTGTTCTTTAGTCTTGTGGTAATGGAGATTTTGCGATAAAACGGGGTCTAGAAATATATAAACTCCATTACACCTTGAAAACATAGTAATATGATAAGAAGTAAAGTAAATAAAATGTGTGATGCATAAAAGCAAATGCGCTGCCACCATTTTAGTTTCAGTAAGTTTTAGTTATCCAGGCATGTATCCAGGCATCGGCATCGGACAGCTGAGAATGTTAGTAAATATGTAAATAAGGTATGGTGAAAATAATTGAAAATCGTATACACGAAAACTTGAAAATAAAAATTTTAAAACGCGCGCTGCCACCATTTCAGTTTTTGTTCTTTATGTGTTCTAGTAATGGAGATTTTGCGATAAAACGGGGCCAGAAAATGAATGAACTCAATTACACCTTGAAAACATAGAAAAATGATAAAAGTAAAGGAAATAAAATGTGCGATGTGCAAAAGCAATTAAATCGATTTTTAGATATCGAGTGACGCTGCCACCATTTTTTTAGTTTTAACAAGTTTTAGTTATCCAGGCATGTATCCAGGCATCGAATAGTTAGTTATACAGCTGAGAATGTTAGTAAATATGTAAATAAGGTATGGTGAAAATAATTGAAAATAATATACACGAAAACTTGAAAATAAAAATTTTAAAACGCGCGCTTCCACCATTTCAGTTATTTTTGTTCTTCGTGTGTCTTGTGGCTTATGGATTTATGAATTGCTCGGTGTTAGATGGTTGACTATTCATCAGTTTGAAAGATTAAGTTGCTTTTATTATGTACTTGAAAATTACAATCTTTGGGACGATGATGTCTCTTTAGTTTTATTATACGAATTAGGTTTTCCGCTAAAATTGTGCTGGTGAAAATAAAATAATTATGAATTGTTTTAAATGAGATTGTAATAATTTTTTCTGCATTTTTTTTTGAAAAATTTATCGTTTAAATATCATTGAAAATGCCATAGGAAAAAAATCATACTGATTACCAGTCAATATATTTTCAACATTTCCGGCAACCTCCTTTAAATAATAATTATTATGATTTTAAAATTAATAAATTTATTTCAAATTGAATTTTTATTCAGTAGATATTCCTACGTTGTTTATTTTTATTTATTTTTAAGCATCTATCTGTTATACTCGAGGCTTAAACTTTTCCGTTTTACAGTTCAAACAATATTTTTATTAAATTTCAAATTTCATTTATTTCGCTTGAATATTATGATAAATATAAATATAAATATAAATATTATGATAAATTACTTGAAATGGCAGTTTATATTATCTGTGTTTTACTTAATTTTCCTGGGGATTTTCTTGAATGGAAAGAACGAAAAATGTTCCTTTTTATACGCCACAGATAATTACTTTAAAAAGTTTAACGTAGAACAATTTTGTATTTAAATTTTCAAGATGTAACTTTACAATTATTATTTAAATTGAAATTGTTATTGTTTCTAAATTGAAATTACACAGTTGTATATTTACTTAGTATACGTATTTCGTGCATGTAATGTTAAAGATGTCAGTAAGTAAACAAGTCTGTCATGTTGAAATGTTTTTATAATGTGGAAAAATATATCAGCAAGTAAATTAATTTATAAAATTGATATATCGAGTTTTCATTACATTAATGGTTAATCAATATTTAATCAACACAAAATAAATTGAAATTCTAATAGATACATAATTAACATTATGATTGCTAAAACATAATAAAAATTGATTATATGATTATCAATAAATAATCCCTGTACTAAAAGGTATTAAGATGATTTATTAATATTTTAATTATTGTTTCCCTATAACCCTTACAAGTATGTGTTATCTAACCCTTCACTTTTGTACTTGATTGGCGTAAAGTAAACTTTGTATTAACCCCTTTTAAAATGACTACCTTCGTCTATCTCGGTTACTTTCAAAGTATCTTTCAAAGTATCTTTCAGTACTCAAATATTCTCTTTGATAAAAAGGTATCTTCACTTTGAAAGTTTTAAATATTTATTTCAAACACTATGGCGTTAAAAGCAAGTGATGCTAACTGTAAATACAGAAATAAGAGGTAATTATGAAAAGAGTAACTTTCAATTCAAATTTTATTGTAAATTTTAATTTATTTTTACATTTATTTTATTAGGCGATAACCTTTAGGTGGTCAAAATCGTAATATTGCTATCAATGTACAAATTTCAAACAATGACAATATGTTTTAATTGCTTCTTCATATTGTTGTTTTGTGATTTCTTCTCCCATTTCCTTATCTCTTGTTACTTTCTCGCTTTGTTCTATCATACGTGTGCTGCGTATAAAAATATATTGTCGTTAAATAAAAATTTGCAATAAATTATGAGTTAAAGAAGATAGATATTAATGAAAAGGGGACGAAAATGGAGACGAAAACTGCGGAGCACGGGTAGATTTTTTTAAATTTCTATTCTATGTTAAAAGTATTTATTTTTTCAAATGTGGGGAAATAAGTCACTACCATATGTACTGTGTAATTAACAATTTATTACTAATGGAATTGATTTCAATTACGAAATTAATTACTGATTGACTTCGTAAGGGTTTCTGTAAAATAAATAAATTACTGAAAGTTATTGATGTATAAAAGTAATAAATTCAGCGTTGATTCTTTATATTGAAAAGTTGAAAACTTCTTTCATAGGATACAATAGTTTAGCGTGTCGAGGTTTCTTTTGATAAAAAAATAAGGGGTACCCGGTAATATAAATTATATAATACGAAATTATTTTTTTGTGTAGAAATGCTTTTCCTAAGGAAATATATTGAAAGTAATATTTTCTTAATACTACAAATGCGTATTTTGAAATATTAATTTGTAGTTTGTATGTCAGTAAAATTAATAAACGGCTCGAAGTACTAAAATAATTGATTTTTTTTTAATTTAAATACGATGTATTATTAAAAATGTATATTTAATAGAAAATTAATTATAATTTGTCCAAAAATATTATACAAATATGTAATTATGAATTACGTTTAGAAACAAACCCTTTGCATAAGATTATATAACTAAATGTTAAATCTAGATTTCCATTAGGTGTATTATAACTATAATTTCAGTGCAAAACCAACTTAATTGCTATAGTTTAGTATTTCTATCATCGTATAGATTTTACTTAACTTATTTAACTTGAATTAGATTAGTTTTAATTAGTTTGTAGTTTAAATAGAAAGTCAAATAAAGCGAGTGTATTTTATGTTTAAAAATGTAACAACATTCGCAATATCGATCGTATGGTAATTTCCTTCGAAATTATACCCTCATTTATATATTAAACATACATCATATACATTGTTAAGAATGAGATATTGAACTATTTAAGTTTCTTATTTTTCTCAAGTGGAATTAAAACGACTAATTTTCCTGCAACATATTTCTAAATTAACTTTAATTATTATGAACTATTCTACTTTAATAATAGTACAGATACAGGCAGAGTTAATTAAAGTGTATTTTTTACATACTTTGACATTGGCCTAATTAGCATAATTACTATTACTTAAGGTGTATATTTTTTATATTTTTATTATTATTTATGCGATATGTTTAATTTTCATTTAAATTATGACATTAATAATACATACAAAAATCATTCAGAAGCACAGAAAGCAAATTTTTTTTAGTTTTTAGTTCAAAAAGGTGATAAATATGTTTTAATATGGGAATATTATTAATGACTTAAAAAGATTAGATGTTTCATAAAACCATCAAACTTTAAATGTAGCAGTAAATGGCTCTGCAAGAAAACTATTTGTTAAAGACACAAGAATGGACTAAGTATTGACACATGCGGCACACCTGATCAGCGTATTCACGACTTTCATGAGACTCTTTTTACGTGGTTTAAGAAACATTACAAAACACAGTTCTGGTTTTTATATTTGAATGAAAACTCACAATTTGAAATGGATAAAGGCAAATAAAATGTCAAAAATTAATGTATGTATTAAAGAAATCAAAATGCATGAATATCCTTTCTAGAAAACATATTTCCATTTCGAGTTTTGAAATAAATCTTGTAATTCAAAAATAAAAATGTGGAAAAAAGATATAGAATTTAATGAACCATCGTACGCTCCCAATTCGAAATAGAACGCGCGACAAAACTGATAAAAAAACTAAACCTTTTGTATTTTTATTGGACACAGTACTGCCTTTCTAACAAATTGTGAACACAAGTGTTGTTAGATATTTTTCCAAACAACTAAAGAGCAAAACAATGTTCAACTCGCAAGTTGCACCGATCTACTCTCCCTCGCGTATATTGATTTAACTTACACGAAAACGAAGCACATTTATTATTTCCTGAAAAAGAGCAATTTTTAATCCATTTCTAATCCATTAAAACGTTCGTAATGATAGAAATTTGTTGAGGGTTAATTTTATATCATCAACCGATTATTTTTATTAACGATTTAAAAGGTGAATATAAAAACGAAAGAAAAAATATAAACTCATATATGGAACGAAAATTAAGAACGGGAAAAAATATTAAAACTTACAAATACATAAAAGATACAAAGAAAAATTTATACTTTGAAAATAATCTACGTTTAATCCAAAAATTTAGATTATGTGGAAACTTTTTTAAACCGCTTTATACGAATAACAAACAAATATTTTTTAAAATAATATACTCAATTAAGCGAAATCTTAGACAATATTTATTTTTTCACAAAAATCTGTTATAATGTGATTTGCATGTTTTTTATATTAAAAAACACAACACACTTTTTAAAACAATCTGCATTATGAACTTCCCTAGACCGTAAATCTTTGCGGGTACAAATGGCTCACAGCTTCAAAATTTTGTCATGATTCCACATAAAGCTGGTGTTTTTAGCCGCGTACATAAAACTCATTTTTTATTCATTTGAGATTCGTTTAAAGTCAACCCTGTTAAATAATTTATTTGATGGATTTGATGATTTAAAATTTTTATCTATTTATCAGGCCCGATAAAAAGGAATAAAATCTGGATATAAAAATCTAAAATTTGTATTAAATTCTCAACTTTGTGAGTTAAATTGGTTTATTTTAATTAAATAAGATATGGTGATGATTTAAATAATGAAATTTACTTTCAGTCGAATAAAAGATTGGAAGTAAAATATTAATTGCATTGTAAACGATGAATAAAGAAATTAAAATTGTTACACTGTCTAATTATTTAAAAATCCTTAATAATAATTTGTCGTTATAATTGGTGTAACAGTTATAATTTTTTGAATTAAAAATTTTGCTGTGGAAACAGTGGAAAATACGAAAACATTAATATATATTACAAATGACAGTTAATAAGTTGTCAGTGTTGGAAAATACACGAATAACAAATGAATGAACATAACAAATACATTTAGAGCATTTCATATCGATAATACAACGAATCAACATACATTAAATACAAAAATACAAGCTTCTTTTGAAAATGTTTATATGCAGATTCATTCTGAAATGTGTCCCACTATTTTATCAGGTGATTGACATTATTCGAAACCTAAATATGTAAAAATGGCGGTCCTATGTTGAACAGTATGCAAGAATTTTTTTAAAATTTTTGATTAAAGATGAAAATGTCCTCGAATCATCGTATTTAAAGGTTCTTTTGCAACATTTTTGCAACCTATTTTTTAATACGACGCATATTGAATTGGCTACAGGGCCGTATTTAGAACCGAATGCTCATATAAAAAAATGACATTTTACGAAAATTGAAACTGAAGAACCGTCCTTTTTGCGGATTTGGGTTTGGGTTAGCTATCACCTATTAAAATAGTGGGACTTATTTCCGAATGGCCGTATTTAAGTTACGGCTGCTAAGGGAGGAAGGAAAAACTAGCGAATTGTATTTAAATATTGCTAAGTAAAGTTGTTCTGTTTACGTCATTTGTATGAAAAATATCGTAAATGTTTATGTAATCTTTAATTATAAATAACATAAACAATGTAATCGTCCAAAATAATGTAATTAAGATCAATTTAATATTTTTTTAATTTTTAATATTTAGTTTCACTGATGAAGGAGACTTCACAATTATCATCCATTTTTGTTTGATATTATGGGACAATATCAAGTGACCAAATTGTTAAAAATCTAATATTGTGCCCCAAAAAAAATCATTTCATGTCAATGAAAATTTATACATTGCAAGCGTTTGTTGAATTTTATAACTAGTAACCAACAGTAAAGCTGGCTGTTGTGTTTGAATTACCATGTTTGCAATAGTTTTGACAGCTGATTAATGAAAATTGCTTCATTCTGGCAACGTTTAAAGAAGAATTAACATAATTATTGTTGAATTCATGCTACAAATTGTTTTAAACAGTGGGGTGGTCAAATAAACAAATTTTATACAGATCTGTATTCAGAATTGTAATATTTTATATAATATTTTTATGGCAAGTTTAATTTAAAATCATGTTTTTGTTACTAATAAATGGTGCAAGAAAATCTTCATTAATATTTTCTAATTTCATTAGAAAGGAGTTTGTCATCCGTATATGTTTTGTTGAATAAAATACCGAGCTTTTCGGACTGTGTTATTTATTTGTTGATTTGTTCAAAACATCAAATAGCCTACGTTTCAGCAACTGTGTTTGTTGCCATCATCAGGGCTAGTTTTTGATAAATCAAGCACTTCAGTGGTTATGTTGTGTGCTTGATTTATCAAAAACCAGCCCTGATGATGGCAACAAACACACTTGCTGAAACGTAGGCTATTTGATGTTTTGAACAAATCAACAAATAAATAACACAGTCCGAAAAGCTCGGTATTTTATTCAACATTTTCTAATTTCGTTCAATCGAACAAAAATGCATAAAGAAATATTAACAATTGATGATGGATAAAAAGCGATACTTGTACGTGCTTAAAAAAAGATAAACAAAAAGATAATCACTGCATGACAAAAAATTCACTAGATGATGCGGAATCTACTTCAAAAATTACGAATACAATTGAAATCTGTTACAATGAGGATATTTTATGAAGAAATTCCTTTCGAGTTATGAAATACTGTGTGTATATTTCAGAACAAACTTTTCAAGTTATCGTTTCAAGTATTTTAATTAAAATTAAATAAAATCAAAAGTCGGTAAAAATTTAAATTTAAAATTATTTTAACGTGTAAGATGATTTAAGACATTTATGCATGATGGGGTTGCTTATCCATACAGGAAATCAATAAATTAGAATCCATCTCTCGTATGTTAATACGACCGTATTCATTCTCATGAAATATTTCATAAAACACATTCAATTAGAAATTCATAAACTGTTATTTTCTTTTACAAATCTTTAAATAAATCATTTTTATGAAAATATTTCATTATTATATTGCAGATTTTAAAAAGTATGTTTTTTATAAATAATTTAATTTGTAATAAATTTATAAATAGTAGCAGATTTTGGCAGTCAAAAAAAAAAAAAAACTGAACGTGAATAAAAATTGTCTATTGCTTTACCAAATCAAAAACTTTTCCTGTATAAACAAGCTTTTGAGACAATTTTTATAAAAAAATAGATTTTATTTACGAATAATGAAATTATTATTGTTATTATTTTTGGACAAATTATACACAATTTTTGTTATACATAGTCCTTTATTATAAATAAAAATTAGTTTTGATGTTAATCAATACAAATTCAAAAAAGTAAACTGAAATATAAAAAGAATAAGGAAATTATTTCGAATGCAGACTTTATCATTCTGTTATAACACCTTGATTATGTCAGAGCTTCGTGAGTAGTTAATTCCAAATTCTCTGCTCTACAAATTCGACTGCAGTAAAATCGATACATAGGAAATTTAAATCATATTCCTTTAATTAATAATTTTTATTAACTTAACGTCTAAAAGTTTTTTTTTTGTAAATCATTGATTTATTTTTTGAATTATCAGTTTTATCCATTTTATTTTCCGAAAAAAAAAAACAAAATAAAACTGATGTGAGTAAAGCAGAATCAAAAAATAAATTATATCAATTTGTTCGAATTGGGAAACAATTTGTAACGCTTTGTATATAAAATGTTTTATAACGTTTTCTTTATTATTATTTTCCTTTCATTTATTATTTATGTGCAATAAAATTATTTGAGTAGTTTTTACCTTGTTCAAATGCTTTAATTAAACGATCCTTGAATTAAGCTCCCAGCATAGAGAGCTCAGAAAACGTATTGCGCTTATATGGTAAAAACTTTTAACGAGGCAAAAAGAACATAAAGCAAAAAATACATAAACAAAAACATGTACGCTTTGTAAGTGTGCAAAAATTTAGTACTACTTGATTACCTACTATTAAATGAAATTGTTGCAATATATATTTATATATTTAATTAATATATTTGTTATATATTTATTTATTTCAATTACTTTAAATATTTATTTATTTAAATTACTTTAAATAAATATAACCTCAAAAAAACTTCTTCGATATATTTCATCGAAAGAAAAAATAAAAGAATTGACATTTCGTCAAAAAATATTAATTTAAGTGAGTTTTAATGATGAAATTTTCACTCGGATAGAAAAATAAGATATTTGATTTGTAGAATATATGAATTTATATGTATTATGTATGTATTATATTGAACATACTGTCAACGTCAAAAAATTTATATCAACCAAGAATTTGACACTAATATCATCAAAAAGAAATGTTCCTTATAAATAACTTAACATTTTTGTGTAATATGTACATATATATTTATGATTTTTGTTTTTTATTCTTTTGGGACGTTGTGTCTTATTTGAAATGTACCTCTTGATTGTATTAAAAATATTGAAATTACATGAGCAACTCATAAAAGCGAGAGATCATCCACTTACCATCCATCCATTTGCTTACATTTGCAAAATTGAATTGAAATATATATAATTTAACTTTTGAAGTGTAATCGCGAAAGAGCTAAGATTTGATCCAATACGTTCTCATTTGAACATTAATATAATTTTGCAGCTTTTATCTCTTGAATTATAGAAATGTATTACATGTTGCGGTTCCAATATGTGTCGTGTGGTTTCACGTGTGTCATTCTAATTTAACACAATATTGGTATTTATTATACATTTGGATACGTGATATGAAATACAAGCTCCTATAGTTTGTATGAATTTTTTATTTTAAATTTACCTTACTCCTCCCGGATAAGAAGACTAATTTAACAACAAAAAATTTATAAATAGGAATAAAATTGGATATATGCAATATATGTAAGAAACGAAATGACACAAATACAAAAAAAAATTACAAAATGAATTCATTGTAAAATAAATCAACAATTTAAAAAATTGCACGTACAAAATTTTTTCTTTATTGAAAACCACAAATTTACAAACAATCAACAACCATATATGTGAATTTAAAACAATTTTTTTCTTTTAATTCTGATAAAAATGCTTTAAATCCTCCTGGATATTCTCATTAAAAAAACAAATTTAACAACAAAAACTTTGATAAATGTAATAATAAATAATAAATAAAATGACACAAGTACACAAAAATGATGAAAACTTCACTTATTACAAGGCTTGAAGCATCCCCATAGACTGTTTATGAAATTATTCAAATAAGTCAAATAATTTTAACGTTGTTCATAATTCGAAACTTAAATCATCAAAAACGGTAATCTGAATTACAAAATTATTACTAAATTATTTAATTTAAAATAAACGCCAAACATACCCATAATTACAGGTTTTAGTAATTAACTAAACTAACATTTTTATAACAATCTACAGCAATAATTCATTTAACACGTAACATTTTTATCGACTTGTATATAATAAATCGTAAATATTTAAAAATTCAAGCTATAAAACTGCTCTAAGGGAAATTTATTTTTTAGTTCCAACAACTAAAGATAGAGTTATTACATTTATCTCTTGCGAAATTGCTCATTTGAAATAAATTGCATGCAAATCTTGCATGTTATCAAGTACAAGTTAGTAATATTTTTTAAAAATTATTCGTAAAAAAAATTATTGAAGTTACTTTCTACAATGTAATTTTACTTTTGGTTGGACATAATAACAATAAATGTTGATGCTGTTCGGTATTAATTATTTTTATTTATTAATCCAACTACGTACATAACGTACAAAAGAAGAATTTTAAGGATTGGATACCAACGTAAATAAAAGAAAATGGCGGATTTTGAGAAAACGTTTGTGAAAACTCATCATAGAATAAGATGATAATCAATGAAATAATTATATTTGAGATGACATGGCTTGTGTAGCAAGTGAAGTTCAATTTTCTATATTTTCATACTATAAACGCTTAAACATTTAACGCTTTATTTTTGGCATATAAACCACATTGTTTCTATTATTTTTGTTCACAAATTTGAGCTTTTTATGACTTTTCGACAAAATCATTTTTCAAAACTAGCCTTAAATTTCTTCAAACTAGATGTCAATGGTAAAAATTATAAAAAGTAATGGCCCCTTATTAAAACCTTGAAACATGAAACAACCTTTATTTAAAGATGAATAATATTTATTTATTTTTATTATTAAAATAGAGAAATAGTTAAAGCTGAATTTCAACAAAACCCTATCATACTGAACCCTAAATTATCGTTCATTTCAAACCTTTCCTATCTATCGTCATCTACTGTAAAATATTTATGAGCATAAACAAAAATGAGTAACCAATGTAATTAAGCAAAGTATAAAATTGTAAAATTAGGTTTTACTTAAAATACATATGTCTAAATTTCGTTATGTGTGAGGAAATCGATTCAATTATAAATTTTATTGAACGTTATCTAAAGTAGCCTACTACTATTGAGAAGTCACCATTTCCATTTTCTAACAAAGAAGTTAATACCAGTAAATTAGTTCATTCGGTTTTACCTCACGTA
The DNA here is from genome assembly GCA_018397195.1 of Lethrus apterus. Lineage (NCBI taxonomy): Eukaryota > Metazoa > Arthropoda > Insecta > Coleoptera > Geotrupidae > Lethrus > Lethrus apterus. Next base: position 16,603 of record JAFFZR010008575.1, on the reverse strand, counting down.
CACATGCTTGAATTGTATAGTTTAACATCCCATAAATATGGCTACCAAATACCAATTTAATTATGTAACTGTACACCATGGAAATATGATGAAATTTATCGAATATCAAATAATTAATTTTGTTGAAAATTTACATTTCGTGTCTATTTGCATGATCTTTATTTATATTCACCGAAAAAATTAATTATAATTAAATATTTATTTAGTGCAGGATCCGTAATTTTCAATTAATATCGAGTTGAATGAATGTAAACATATATTTATTTAATTAAATTCAGTTCGAATTTTATAATTTAATATTCAGAATTAATTTAAATAATTTATGTTTTTCTGTTAAATTTCATATAATTAATTTTTGTGCCATATTGTTAGAAATATGAAGCTGAAAAAAAGCTTTATGAAAATTAATGGGCAAATTCATATTAAAGCATTGGTTTTTAACAATGAATTATTAATTTTTGTAAATGTTTTTTTAATGTCCTAAAAATCGATAAAATTACCAAATTAAAGTATTTAGTATGAGCTTGTTAGTTACTTTCCGTTTTTAATTATTACATTCCAAATTAATTATTCCATTAATTTTAATGATTACTAGCATTTATTTTTACCTATATTTGCTCAATTGTTACCATGGTTATATGACTCATAAATTGTATAAATATTAATCCTATTACACATCTCTTCAAAGTTTTATTGATTATTTTATATTTTAATAATTAAGAAATTGTGCTGTAATGAAATGCAGCGATTTGTAAAAATATATATATTTTTTAAAATTTTGACTAGCATCGTTTATGTTGCGCCATCTATTAATAAACCGTACATTCACAGGTGGCACAACAACAATAGTTGCGCAATAGTACGTCTGCGAACCAAATCGTATGCTATTATCCTGCAGAGTTTCAAAACCTGTTTACTACGCCCTCTAGATTACACTAGTGGTACGATTGCGAATCAAATTTATAATTTTTCTGTCTCATACCTAAGTTTCAAATTATGTGTTAGTGCGCCATCTAGCCTCTAATAGTCGTCAAAATATCAGATTTAGTCAAGAGATGGCGAATCATATTTTTTGCATCCTTGCAATTTATTGCGCCCTTTATTATATTCTACCAAAAAGACTGTGATAGCAGGTTGTAAAGATCTTTATTCATATCGGTGATTGTGTTGCTCATTAAAAAAAGTTGTTGGCGTCCGATTATGAATAATATATATAAATAAATAATATATACGAGCATACAAACGAAATCAATATTGTATTTTTTTGTGTTTTATATTTAAATAATTTATGTGATAGAACAAACATTGATTGGTTTTTTTTATATATATAAAATATGCAATTACAAAAATATAAAATGGATCTTTAAAATTTATCAAATTTATGAATTATGGGAATATCTGCAATGCATTTTATAAATGTTACAAAGATCAATCGTATTGGGCTTTTATTTCATTTCAAGTGGAATGACAGCACCAAGAAAAACGTTAAAAGAAAAACAATTAATCATCCCTTTTAAGAGCTTTCTGCGGATGCTGAGATTGTATACTGTTATTTCATTTCTTTTTCGTTGATTTTTAACTAATGACCAAACTACACTTTAATTGACAGACTTTTATTTCGTTAGTCAGTTCGCAAGTTTCTTTTTAAACAAAGTTCATAATTAAATTACGAATAAAAAAATACGACAATAACAAATATGTTCTACAAAAAAGATCAATCTAATGGATATTTTAAAAATTATATATAAATATTTCAAATTGGTACGTAAAATTATTTGTTGTATTACACACAACGTAGAAGTTGTGAGTCTTGTTATAATGCAATTCACGGTAGTGTCAATAATTTGCATTTCGTGGAAATAAGTCGATTTTAAAATGTAGGACCTGACATGATGCAAGCTATTTTTAAATTTTTAACATAGTGTATTTAATTTAATTTTTTTAATTAATATTAGCAACACCTTTATTTATATATTACATAAACAAATTATAAATATACACAGCTGGGAAAACCTTAATAAAATTCATCTTTAGTTATTTTGCCGAGTCTTTAGTAAAAATAAATAATTGAATTTTATACTTAAAATATTTCTCAATATTTCAATATTTTGAGTACACAGACGACGTACAGAAAAAACTGAAAATGAAATCAATAAACAATAGAAAGTTCTCAATATTTCAATATTTTGAGTACAAAGACGACGTATAGAAAAACTGAAAATGAAATCAATAAACAATAGAAAGCAACAGAATAACCTAGAAAATATATGAAACAAGAACAACACGAAACAAAGAAAAACTTGGAAGAAAAAGTAAGAAAAGCAGAAAAGAGAAAATTTAAATGGGCAAACGTCAAACAGTTATGGCGTGATAAAGATGATCTATTTGCTGCAAAACATTTACAATTTTTTTTTTCAAACAACGAACATGACCTCTAATTTCCTCATTAAAATGTGTGTGTATTTTTGTGGAAAGAATCCCAATTGATTAATGTTGACACATTAACCCTGTGTTTGCTCGTTCCAGTGTTCCAGAATATTTAACTAATCTTGTCAAGGAATGTGCCGACTGATACTTGTAATAAGCGGGACTTGCCACAAATCTCAGGACTTTACTCGAATTATATGGATCTACCTCCGAATTTTAGTACAACTCGATTGATACTGACCTCATAAATATTTAAAATTCTATAATTATAATCAAATAATTTCAGACTAAAACAAAACTGAAATTTTATACAGTTGAAATGAATTATTCGAAATCTAAACGTTTTTCAGAGACATACAATTTGAAGCTCGTTTTCATTCATATTCGTATCTTTTGAAACGTTCCTCGAAATTGCTTAACCGCGGATATGTAAAATTGAAAAATCGATATTCACAAAATTGATATATTAAACCTATAATTCATAAGACCAATCGAAATCTTTTTATGGGATAAGATGAAGTAATAGAAGGTATTTAGACGCAGCTATGCATAATGGAAGCTAAATGTACGTTGTTCATTGAATTGTTAATGTGAGTGTTTAATGGATTTCAGTCAATTGCAATTCATTTCAAATTTCAAAAGGGCTGTTGGATTTGATTTGTATAAATAATCGATTAATCAAACAAAAGAAATTACTTATTAGTATATCTTTTTTTAGGTCTTAAATAAGGTTATGAATACAAAAATTTATAATAATTTTTATTTGTTTTAATAGTAATGATTGTCTTTGAAATAGATAATAATTTTAATAGACAAAGCTAACGTCGTACAAAATCTGCGGCAAAGATTGAATTTGTAAAATAATATTTCAAATGCTCGAAAACCGAAAATTGTGCAGCGGAGATGTCGTGGGGAAAAATTTGTCCTTGTCGAAAGTGTCTAACTAGTCCGCTTTTGTATAGCGCCCCTAACTTCGGAGTTCAACAAAAATTGCCAATTAGGATAAATGCTCAAGTCGATTAGGACAAACGTTCGTGAGGATTTTGCCAGACAGAAAATTGTGCAGCGGAGATTGTGTTGAGGGAGAGATAAACATTTCGTGTCTAAATTCTAGCTGGTCCGATTTCGGACAGCACCCTTCATATCGACGCCCATAGAATTTTTGTCGATTAGGACAAGTGTACCCGTTGATTAGGACAAATATTCACGTCGATTAGGACAAACGCACCAGTCTCGATTAGGACAAACGTTCGTGTCGATTTCGCCGAAGACAGAAAATTGTGCAGCAGAGATGTCGTGGGGAAAATCTCTATTGAACGCCTTACCCATTTTCGAATGCTGTTCGCAGAAGGAATAAGATTACGCTGTCTACGAAAATCTCGTAACTTGAGTAACAGAATCACTTATTAAAAACAGCTGTACTATTTTTACGCGGTCAGCAATCGACCAGCCCTCCATGCTAAACAAACTTAGAGCATTGAGCTAAAGAATAATGTATCATATGAAGTTTTTTGACAATTCGAATTGCCATATCAGAGCGAATAAAAATCGCTCAACTTTATAAATGACGATCCTCAACATTTTCATTTTCAATTGTAATTGCTGCCCAGACGTTGTGCAGTTTTAGACAACTTTTTGTATAGTCCGTTCACTAGCCATTGGCGACACTACCTGCTGAAAAGGGCCGCTCGAACCTTTTTTTCTGGAGTATTCCATAAAATAAAATGACTTAAAGATGCAGTGGCGCAACAAATATTTGTAATAATAACATGCGTATTTAGAACACGATGCGATTGAAAAGATTTGCCGATTACGGGTGCCCCTGATATTTTGAAGGGATTTCCGTTTGTAAATAGTAGTTTCTGTTTACTTATCTCGTAACTTTTAAGTTGTAAATCATTTGTGCAGGTATCTCGACAATGGATAACGAACGGAGTATACGTAAGATGATAATAGTTATTTATATAAAGTTTTTAAATTTATTTTGATTTATTATTTAAATTAAAAAAGTAAATTTATATAGGAATTGTTTGAAAATTATTCACTAAAATATCAAAACATAGATTTATGCAAAAAAAATTATTCTGTTTGCAATTTGCTCTACTGTCAGAATAAATATCACAGTTCTGTTGAAAGAGTTACGAATTTTTTGATGTAAAGCGAAGCAAATATGCATCGTATAAAATCAAACAAATTTTATTTGGTGCTTGTCATGTCGAGTTTCTTCATACGTAACTAATAAATCCAGTTATTTTTTTGTTTGTTTCTGATTCACTTGAAACGAAACGTCCAACTTTGATTAAGCGTTTGACAATAAAAAAAAAAAAAAAACAAGAAGGTTGGATTTTTATCGAATTTTTCCGCCATTTCAAGCAGTATTTTATGCTCTAGTTATATCGCTATTAAATGTATTTTTTATAATGAAGCGTTGTCATGGATTGTTAAAATGTTTTGATGGGACGCCTTTTTTTATTAAACAACGCTAAATTACACTACAAACACTGCATAATTTTACATATAAATGTTTTCAGTAAATGTTCGATGTCATGCTGATTATGAGTGTACTATAATGTAACATATTATTAACGTAATGCAAATTTCACAATGCCTCAACAAATTAATAATTCAACATCGTTTTCATTTTATGTATTCCCTATACAACATGCACTATTGCTTTATAACGAACATAAATCTAAGTAAAAGGTAATTTAATATTGTCGCTAAATTGTTTTTTATTTGCAAAATATCACAATGATGAGCTGTAATTATGACGAAATCGGTCTATCATTTTCTGATTAAATAAAATACAAATATATTTTAATTTACTAACAATATAAATATTAATAAAACTTGCGCATTTTCAGTATTTAAATACGAAATGTTTATTTTCAAATCAATAAATTTTCAAATCATTACGTTAAGGACTGCTTTTCAATGCTTTCCATTTGTTTTTATTTTATTAAACCCATTAATAAAGAATATTAAAATCACGTAACTGTAACTGTTTCCATGATTATATTATATATCTATATATATATAGTAGGTAATGTTAACTGTCAAATCCAAATTCAATTATATATATATATATATAGAGAGAGAGAGAGAGAGAGATTATATTACAAATATTTTTTTTAATTTTACTTCGAGTGTGCGTTGAAGTTGTTCATAAATAATGACAGTACACTTAGTCCAGCGATGTGAAATATTTATATATATTATACAGTGTGGTGATAAAGTTTGGAACAAAATTCATAAAAGCGTTTTATAATGTTTTTAAGAAAATCGCTCGACAGGTCAATTTTTGTTTTTAAAATGCCGTCTTCTGACGTTAATTTTTTTGGAATGACTTCATTTGTTTTTGCACAATGACGTCATTATAAATTTTTGACAACCCCCACTTTTTTCTTCTGTTTTTAATAGACCTTCTTACTACTTGGTGATGTAAAAAAATTGGTACCTCACATAACAATTTTTTTGAATAAATGACACATTTACTTCAGATCGTCAGTGGTTATAATTTAGTAAAAATAATAATTGTAAACATTCTAAATTAAAGCAAATAACAGTAATTTATGTATCTAAGACGAAGAGTGAAGCTTTAAAGTGCAACGACGTCATTATCGATTTTTTTAAATGACACCTCTTATTTTTTCTTTTGCTTTTGATAGACCTCCTTGATGTTTAAGTGGTGATTACCAAATTAATTCTTTACATAAGAACTTTTCTGAAAAAAATTACATTTTTTCTTAAAAAAATTAAAATTTTTGTTTAAAAGAAAAAATTTAAATGTGTCATTTATTCAAAAAAATTGTTATGTAATCACCGTTTAAGTAGTAAGAAGGTCTATTAAAAACAGAAGAAAAAAGTGGGAGTTGTCATTTAATAAAAATTATGATGACGTCATTGTGCAAAAACAAATGACGTCATTCCAAAAAAATTAACGTCAGAAGACGGCATTTTAAAAAGAAAAATTGACCAGTCCGAGCGATTTTCCTAAAAACATAGAACGCTTTTATGAATTTTGTTCCAAACTTTATCACCACACTGTATATAATGTTATAAATAATTTGAAACTTTCATTGTTAATTAAAAACTCCTTGGCAAATATTAAAAACTTGCACCTTATTTTATTACTCGATATCATTAATATGCGAATTCAATTTGGAATAATTGTCAGATTCGAAAAAAAAAAAGATTGCCACCAAAGAAGCACTCGTCGTCGAAAACATGCTCATTGCCTTCGCCGTATGATATCTAAATTACGCAGACTAATTTACTGCGCTCTTGTTCCGATAACGTTTAAAAAAGTCGAGTAATTATGATTTTAAATTGACGTGAATTCCGCTTAATCCTTGATTTGTTTAAATCGTGAGACGAAGAGACGCACTTTCGACAGTTTCGACAGTTTCGAGATTAATAAATAAATAAATGGAAAAAAAAAAAACGTTCAAACGTTCAAACGTTCAAATTTCCGACGCTCGATTTTTTTCTATCAATTAATTGTAGTTCTCGGAGGAACACCCAGGTAATCGTGAAGGTAATTACGGAGAAATTAATATCTGGGCATCGGCCACCCATATAATAAAATAGAAAAAGTAACGGTAATTATGGTTATTAGTGGGTCGATTAAATAAACACGATCGTTTATAGCAGGTAATTATTTGCAATTATTCAAAAAATTAAAATAAGAAGGTCGACAGCGTAAATGACATTGTTTTTACTGACGATTATAATAATTTATAAAGGCAATTAACATTTTCGTCTAAAAGAATGATCGGTCGAATGATTCGTACACGATTTTAATGCGAGTTAATGGAGGATTTACGTGCACGTCGAAAAAATTAACGTCGACGTTACGACTGCGACAAGTAAACGTCGCTTTGGTGTTTATTAACCGGAAAAATTATTAAAATTTTATCGTATGTATTTTGACATGTCCGTGTACTTCAGTCGAGGAGGTCATGTCTGCTATATTCAGATCGGGATCAGGGCTATGGAGGGCGTCGACCAACATAACGTAACGGAGACCATTTCATCGAAGACCACCCAATTTCCCAATGTTTTTGCGTTAATTTTTTTCGTCGCTGTTCGTTCGAATCCCCTTTGCTTTGTCACAATTGGAAATGAATTCTTTGTTTAATTTAGACGAAAATTATGGAAAAAATTGATTAGGAAAATGTACTTTATTCGTAACGTAAATAATGGTGGAGGTGCCGGTATAAAATTTAGTTTTGTGACTATAAGTTTGTGACTATAAAATAATATAATATTATCTGCTCTTGTATATCGTTGTACATATTTAATCATGCTAAATATATTACATATAAAAATACAATATACTTCGAAATTTTAATCTATTGCAATCTCACATTAGCTCTCATACTTATGATATAATTCGAGTACAGGGACATGGCTGATACCTAATATTGGTAATGCATCAATCCTAATTGATGTTGAGGAAAAAAAAAGAAACAGAAGAAAAAAAACTAAAAATCTAGAAATGTATTATTTGACATACATGGAAGATGTTAAAATATTCCGGCGAGGACAGATAGTAATAATGCCAGACTTTACATCCGTAATGAAATATACGTTAATTGGTGCATTAGACGATAAAATAACTTACATATTGCATACATTTGTAATCTAATTACATACGTCAAATGTCGTAGAATATCACTAGGTGTATTCAATTGCCGCCGTCGATATCAAACGCTCGCTCGACTTTCTGAGGAATTCTGCAAGTTGTGTTTGCTTTAATAAAACATTTGAACTATTCAATCGAAATAAATCGCCCGCCATAACTCATCAAATTACGGAATAATTCATATCGCAAGCGGTGTGCTCGCAACATAAAAGATTTTAATAAATGATACGAAGATTTAATAAACGTTGCTTCATAATTGTTTCTTTGTAAATTCCAAGCGAGTTATTTCAATAAACTGAATGTATCATAATTCGATCGAACAGTCAGTTGATTATCATTATATTGCGTACAAGGAAAGATGTGAGCTCATTATCGGTTATGCTAAACAAGGAGCTGCATAGCTTCGAGCACCTTAAATACAGTAAACTTGTATGCTTGAATAACAACATGTAATAGGAACGTTTATTGCGCCGTAAAAATCACGAAAAAAAGGTAAATATGCACAAAGTTACGACAAATGAAATTCAATGTTGTGTTTACAATTTACACAAAGTAGTAAGAAATCGAGGCAGTCGAAATTTGGAATTATACCTTATTATAGATATGCTTAACGAAGAAAATATTTAATTTCATAGAAACCCTTATAAAATTGGTCCTTTTTCGGAGCTTACTTTTTCTAAATTGTAAATTGTGTTAACGTCGATTCTTAAGAGATTTCTTAGTGATAGACTGATACAGCAAACCAAAAGATATCTGACAAAAAACAATTGCATTTTAATTGATTAAAAAACTAAAAATTCAACTTGACGTTTAATTAATAATTTGTGTGCGCATTCCTGAGACCTATTTGCAATTAGTGGCAATCTAAGATGCACGCTTCAACTTGTAATTATAACGCTGGTGGTGATTTGATTGTTTCATATCGGACGTTTTGTATGCAGTTCCTTTGGTGCCAGCGCCGCGGTTCGCAGCCATTGAGATATTAAATCAATTAAATTGTCAGCCTCAACCGAGTTGCCATTTGCCATTGATTAAATGTAAATTCGTAATTAGTCAGGTGGGATTTATGCAAATCGAAGAACGAATGAAATTGACGTCTTTCTCGGAAGTTAATGCAAAAAACGTAATGAGAGATTATTTTTATTATTTCCTGATTGAAACATTATTTAAAATTTCAATGTAATGGAAAGTTGTAGGTGACACAGAATCAACTTGATACAACCGTTTATTGAGTATTCACGTCTTTTGTAGAGATAATGGGAAAGAAAAACTTTAAGAAGGAAAGATCTGTATGAACTGTGCGGGAAGAAGCCGATTGGGGCCGATTGGGGCACCTCGAAAGATTGGACAACACGAGGGAAGAATGTAACGGGGAAAATGCCAAAAGGGAAACGGAAGAGAAGACGACCAAAGATGCGATGGAGAGAGGCAGTCGATGACTATATGACAAATCAGAAATTGGAAAAGACAGAGGCAGACGGAAGAAACTTATTTAGATGTAGTCCTACATGGCCTGTAGTAATACGAATTAATAGCCTCTTAATTTTTTCAAACGGTATCACTTTAAATTCTTAAAAATCAATTCAGTTTACAAATTATTCTTTTTTTTAATTTTTTTTAAATTCCATACCATAATCATACATTTTCGATAATTACTAATTTTATTAAAGATTCTCACGCAAAGAGCAAAAATGTCCAATTAAAAACACAAAACGAACACCCGAACTTAATGATATGCAAACATCGGGATGCTAATTAATTTTTAAAAATACGACGATACGCTGACGATCGATAATTAATAAAATATGGAATAATTAAGGATGGTTATTTAAGGTGGAATTAAAACGCATCGTCGCCGGCATAACGTTTATTTACAATCGTACGAAACCCATCTAATTAAAAACGACACCGTTAATTGCTCGCTCGCTCAATTGATCGTATTACTTACAAAACGAATTTGAATAATTCAAACTTCGTAAACAGTCGACTTGAAGCGATTTACTCCATTTTGTAAATGGTTTTACATGAATTCTTGATTATTCTTTTGACGTATGGGAATTTTGCATAGATGCTGCTGCAAATTGCAGAACATAGGAAGTAAGGTTTTAGCATGCCGTATTTAACGCCGATATTAATGATCACATTCTTAATCACTTTTTTCCATAAACGTAAAGATAATTTTTATGTGTTACCATCGCGTCTGATTTATAGTTCGTCAGAGATAATAAATTCACACGGTTAATTTATGCATTACGATTATCAGCAACAAATTACGAAAACAAACTTAATGGATCGTTTTAATGTTAACCATTTGGACTAACTCGAAATTTTCCGCACCGTCTTCGAATGTGAACCAACTCGTATCTTCAATTTGATGCCACGTTATATCTAGCAAATTGCCTCGAATATAAATAAGAGTAATTTGTTTAAATTCGAACATTTTACAATTGCAAAATATTTGGTCGTAATGACTGCGAGAATAAATATTTCAATTAAATGAGACGAAATTAGTTTCGACAAAATGTCGGCGGCGAAAATAAAAAAGGATGTTCTCAAAAATAATTTACGAGTCCCGAGTGGTTTTGAAACGAAGTGAGAAAACGGCCACATGCCGGGTAATAAACCTAAGCGAAATGTAAAACAAGCCAATCGCGATATTCTTATAAGTTACAAATGGGGCCGTAAAGAACATTAGTGTTCAAGAAGCCAGTCCTCTATAGACATATAAACTATACTTTAAGCCTAAACGTACTGTTTTAATGTTTGTTGCGCTGCGTTAAGCTCCGTGATATCGAAACGTCTTTTTGTTCGTTACTTTTGTGCATAATTTCCTTAACTAACCTAACTCTTTAAATTATCTCTAATGGGATGATTTGCATTGGAATTAACTCATGTAAATAGTTCTTATAGTATATAAAAGTACGACGAGAATATTTATTTTTTAATGAAATTTATAATTTTTGAAAAAACATTTTAAACATTATACAAAATCTAAAATTTTCAGCTGACATGAGAAATAAGAAATAAGTGGCTTAATTACAACTTTAGTATTCAAAATATTTCTCTATCCACAGTGGTTAGTAATTGTAAATCTATGGTTTTAAACTTAATTGCGTATTAGAAGAAAATGCAACATTTCTGAAAATTTTCTTATGTCAACTTTCTTTTTGAATATATTTTCGTACAATTAAATATTTATTTCTGAAAGCAAATTGCAATAATACGCGATTTACAATCGACTGCAGATCCCCGGTTGTAAATAACGGAGAGGCACGAAGGATATCGATACATATAAAGTTTATTTGACAATATATAATCCAAGATACACTTCAGCACAAGTAATATTACGGTAGTTATAGAACACGTTAAGGACGGCGATAAATTGAGCTTCTATGACATTTTGATGGTTAGTTATATTTCGATCTCTCCACATATCATTGCGGCTTATCGTGTCTTGCTTTCGCAAATGTTGTTAATGGACTTCTTGTAGTTACAACTTGGTAGTATGTATGGGTAAGCATGGGCGTCGCCAAATGCTTGTATCCGGCTACAAATATAGAAATTATGTTTATTTATTTAGATGTATTTATTACCACATTGTAATTTTTTTTCCACTTAATTTCCTCTCACCGCTTGTTCCAAGTTCTCGAAGAACTGAACTGAGGAAGAGGAAGCGGCCACGACCGTCAGCTGCATTATTGACAGATTGGCTGAGAGATTGCATTATGTTTTTTTAGAAAACGTTGCCTATAACAAAAATGATATATAGGAAATGAAATTCGTTTTGTTTAACTTATTAAACAATTACAATTTCAGAAAAGCAAAAAAAAACAAGCCATAACTTCTTTAAAAGTCGCTTTAGAGAAAATGACCACATTTTAGTTCCGACTTCTTTTCACCTCTCCTACACGTAGGTGAAGTGGTGACCGCACGTCATGGGACACTTGTATATTTATAATTTTTCTCCATACAATTTTATCTCGATTTTCTTATATTCTTTCTTCTATATCGAGCGCGTTCATGTGCATTTTCTTAAAGAAACGTACAAATGGTAAAAAAATACTAACACGTGGGATAATCCTCATTTTATTGTTTTCAATAACTTATTCATTTGTTTCGAACAGCGAGAAGGGATTACCGATTTTTTTTCAATATCGTGTGATAAACATCGTGTTTTATCGCAAATTGGACACCCACGCGAATTTGACAAAACGTTGTAAAAATGCGATTGCGTTGTCTGTCGAATAGACGTATGTTTCATAAAGAAATTAAATTATCTTGTTGAGAATAATCTTTAGTCCATTTTTTTACAGATTTTATTTAAAATAATCTGTGATATCAGGAAAAGGTATTTAAATTTTATGAGTTAATGAATTATCGCAATTCTGGGAAAATCGTGATTTTTTCTTTAACGAAAAATATAAATTGTAAAGTTCTTACACTGTACTTGTATTGTTTAAATTTTAAATTCCGCAAGAAAAATTGATTGTCTTTCGATTGCGTATCAGCATTACTTGCGGTTCGCAAAACTCCATCGTATAAATCCCATCTCCGATAATAGATAATGCGGGAGATATGAATCGGGAAAACGTCCGAGTCACTAATGATTCGATGACGGGACGCGATTGCTCCGCTCGCTACTGGTTGGAAGCGACTTTTTGACCAAGACGAATTACATCTCCGACTAAACAAAGATTAATTAATTCTACAAATGCTCGAGTAGCCACTACAAATTAAAATGTAAAAACAAATATTATTTAAACGTTTAGACATTTCAAACTTAATGCAATTCCCAAAGTATTAACGGTATCCGATTGTGATCGCACAATTAGCGATAAAAATTGCTCTTAATGCGAGGGATTATTCCTATAATTTGTGAGTAATTTTATTGTCAGAGTAGAAGTTGTACTGATAATTTAATAATCCACCTGGGCAGTCGCTTCTGTCGATAATCTGTCAATTGAACTGGAAAAGGCGTGCCAATGCTTCAGCAGTTTTGTATCTTCATGTACGCTTATTATTATTCACGGAGATTTATTCTCGTTAGTGTTTCACCTGCCGAGTCACCAAGGCTTTTCTTACGATGAAACCATTTACAAATTATCTACAAGAGCAAAGTATTTTACAAAATAGTAATAATGGATTATACAGCGTTCAAATTTTTGATGATCCAGATCGATTTGGAGGAGAATTACGGTACAGACACAGATTGAAATCAGGTTTTTTGTTTTCTTATTTCTGATTTCTGATCTTACCTAATATTAGCGTTGATGAGTTGACTTTTTTTGAATAATTTTTTGAACAAAATTGTCACAATTCTTGCACAAACTAATAAGAAAGAAATCACAAACTAATAAGAAATAATTGACCGAAGGACATATGTAAACCTCTAATAATAATTGTTGTGGAATGCAAGATCCACCTACTTAGGGTGATAATGGTGTGACAACTTGTTCCAGGCACACGTGTAGGTTTAGCGATTGCAACGCAGTCATTTGCAAGATACAAATGAGTTAAGAACACACCGGGCTGGCCATTCTAATTCTAAGCAGACACGAGAAATTACACATAAATGTGGGGTACAAATATTTCTCTTTATTGTATTACAACGGTACGACACGAACGGTAATTAGACTCGTCGTGTTTCTGCATTGATATAATGGCATTACATAAATAAATTATGTTCAATTATTGCTTAACGTCCGTCAGTGTGATGTTGTGTAAAATAAATTATATTTTTAAGGCTTTTATTCAAAACATAAAAAAAAATTGAATACCCAACTCGTCAGTAATACAAACTAATTAATAAACAATAAAAGCGAACAAAAGATCCCATTGTACGTGCAGTGTGTGTAGTTACTCACTCGCGGATGTTTTGTATGCAAATAGACCAATATTTTCAGAATAAATTCTTATTTAAGAAGAAGTTTTCACCTTCTAATGGTCGCACAAAAGAAGTTGGACGTCGGAGCGTATGTAAAAAATGGAAACGTGCTCAAGTCCCCGATAACCCTATTAAATATTTATTGTTCTCGGAGGCAGCTACGCTATTATTATTTCCTATTCAACTTCTCGCTTACTACGATTGAAGATTTCCGCTTAGTCATTAAAAAAACTACAAAGTTTTCGAATGTCCGCGTAGATGGCGTCGACCGCCAGCGCGAAACTTCCTTTGATTTCGCATCCAAAAATTTACGGATGTCGTTTACTAGTTGAAAATTTGTAAATATGTTGTAAAACAATGCTACTTGACATTGAAGGCGAAACTCCATAAAAAAGCAACAAAAAGATTCGAAGATACACTCGTGTATCGTGTACATTTAAAATGAAACAAAGGCTTTGCTTTAAATAAAATTATTTGAAAAATTTGTGTGTAATTTGCATTTAATTTCGTTGTTTAAAAAAAAATCTAATTTAAGTCAATTTCTTCCAATTGTTGTTATACACTACTCCAAGGAATTAACGATAAGGCTAGAGTACGATATGAATTCTAACTTGCTGGTGTACCTGTAGAACTCCACAGGGTGTTACAAAATTTATGAAAAAAACACGTCGCAATTGTTACACACTGTATTCATAAAAAATAATTTTTTTGACAAAACGATAGTACATTCACATTTTTGAATAAAAAACCTATCATATAAAAAAAAATCATTGAAATTGGACACATGGTCTGGGCACAAATTAACTTTAAAAATTTGGTTATTTTTTGGTGGTGCGTTAATTCCTTGGAGTAGTGTATAAGTCCTCAGATTTTCGATCCATGTCAGTGTATTCGAATTTTATTGACGCTCGAGGCGACGGCGCGTTTTTGCACATCAAGTGAGACTACAAATGTCCTTTTAACCAAAAACACATTTTTTTCGGTGTAGATGTCTCGCCCAATAAGGAATTCGGAATGCCGAAAATAAAACGAAACAAAAGCCTCGCCAGAACGAACTTTTAAAATAACGAGTCCAATAAACATCGGGGATATTTATTAGGAAATTTCTTTAAATTCGGGCCAGATTTGAATAGCGTCCATTCAATGCAAAAGTTTCGCTCGACGTTCGGTGGTACGAATTTTTCAATAAATGCATTACGAGTGGGTTGTTACGAATATACCGTGGGATTGATCATTAAATTAAATAATTGACTAGATAAAATTGTTCTTTGTATAATTTGATTTTAGTAAAATATTTCTTTCTAAACTATCATCTTTAATAGCGAATGGACTTCGAAATATTCAACATATAGAGTCCCATTGTGTAAAGTGTTCGTAATTAATTCAGGAATTATTAAATTTAAAGCAGAGAAAATATTTTATTTCTTCACAGATTTTTTCCGCGTACACCAAACATCACAGTAAATTAATGTGTGGATTTCAAGGAAATCTTAAGTGCATTACTATCGTTATTAGTAATAATTTTATTAATCCAGTTAATTTCTTTGAACTTGGGACAAGTGGCTGAATCAAGAGGAAAAAAATTATATAGTAGTTACTGAATTTTGATCTTCTTAATTAAGAATAAATGATAAATTTAGGTAATAATCGTTCACATTTATAACGAAAATTGTTGCCAGAATCACCCTGTATACATCTATCAGAACGTAATCTTGCCGTATTGATCAATACGTTCGTTCCGAACAATGTTATTTTATTTTAGAATTATTATAATTTCGTTTTAAGTGACTTTAGAGCGGTCTAAAATCGACGAGCGCTCCAATACGTTTTGACCGATTAAATTTACGATCCCGGTCGAGCTATTCAATGTAAAACAAGATAAAACGTTAAATTCTAGCATTGGAATGTACGACTGCGAGTTTCGGCCAGCCGCCGATTTTACATCGCCAGTTTTTTAAATGCGAACGAACCGAAAAAAAAGGACAACACAATCAACATAGATGGAAATTTGTGCTTTGGATACAAGATATCGCTTTACAGATGTTTCAAATCAAATCTCATCGCAGTCATCGTATACTTAAATAAAGAACTCGCTAGATGCGATAAATATGTATATGAAATGAGCGCAAACAGTTGGAAACCCGCGAGATAAAACGAGGTGAGAAATTAGAATTTTGATTTATCGGTCGGCATCCTCCCCGAAAAAAATAAATGAGATTTCACGAACTCGTCGGGAATGTAACGCCGAACGCCCGATGAAAATTGTAGAAATTTAAATTAAAATGTCCGTCTTGGTAAATGATATCGCGCAACGCGTCCGTTATGAAAGCGCTTTTTCGTAACGTCGTTTTGTAAAATCTGCGTTCAATGATAAATGATGCGGCAACGCAAACAAAAATATTTTGAAATGTGCGAGAACAAAAACTTTTAATCAATATAGAAAAGTAAAACCCATAAAATCATTCAGAAATTTACATTTCCTCTTAATTTATGTTAATTAGTAAATTAATTCCACAAAAAATCCATCAGTTATTTGTCGTGCGTAATTTGAAGAAAGAAAATTTCGAATTTCCAATTAAAAAAAAAAAAAAAAAAAATTGTAAATTATGCAAGTCGATTCGGTATTAAATGCAGAAATAAATCAC